>PITA01005044.1:0-115509 GCA_004023965.1 Spilogale gracilis | reverse complement strand
GTAATCTAGGGAGGGAAACAAAACAACAGAGACTTTGAACACAGAAACAAACTGAGGGACTTGGAGGGAGGGGGGTGGAGGGATGGGAGAGCCTGGTGGTGGGTACTGGGGACACCTAAAGCGGGGAGCACTGGGTGTGGGGAATGGGGAATGAATCTTGAAACACTGGAAAAAAAAATTTAGTAACAATAAAAAAAAATAAATAAATAAATAAAAATAATAAAATAAATTATTATATTAAAAAAAGAAGTGAAGGTTAAGCAAAATAATTCAATCAGAGAAAGACAGTCATCATATGACCTCATTCATAGGTGGAATTAAGAAACAAAACAGAGGATCATAGGGGAAGGGAGAGAAAAATAAAACAAAAGATGAAATCGGAGTGGGAGACAAACCATAAGAGACTCTTAATCATAGAAAACAAACTGAGGTCATCCCTCAGTTTCGAGGGGAAGAGTTGGGCGGATGAAGTAACTGGGTGATCACTATATGTTATTATGTATATATTATTTATATATGTTATATGTGTATAGTATACACTATACACTATATGTTAATTAAATTTAAATTAAAAACAAACAAAAGGTATTTACTGACTGTTTACCATGCATAGGGCAGGTACTGGTATGTACACATATGTGAGTTGAGGGTGGGGTACAAATTTAATGCTCACAATTACCCAATAAGGCAGGTACTTTCATTAGATCCATTTTACATTTGAGAACACTGTTGTAAGCTGAAAAATAAACACCCACACATATCCTGAAGATTATTCTCTATGTAAAAAAACAGGTTTTCTCAGATATGATTGAATAAAGTATCTTTCCTTCTCCTACTATCTAAAAGGAAATGTGAATTCGGGATAAATCAGGAGGGGAGATGAAACATGAGACACCTTGTTCTCAGAAACAAACTGAGGGTTTTGGAAGGCAGGAAGGTAGGGGGATGGGTGAGCCTGGTGGTGGGTACTGAAGACACATATTTCATGGAGCACTGCGTGTGAAGCATAAACAATGAACCCTGGAACACTGGAAAAAATAAAATAAAGTAAAAAAATAAAACATAATAAATAAACAAACAAACAAACAAACAAATAAATAAATAATAAAGGATCTTGAGAGGGTACCTTACATTATCCAGGTGGGCCCTAATGCAGTTCCATATATCCTAATTAGAGGGAGATAGGGAAACATGTTACAACACATTGAGGAAAAGACTATGTGAAGATGGAGCACAGAGATTTGACAATTCTGGCCTTGAAGATTAGACACTCACAGCCAGAAGCCAATGAATGCCAGCAGCACCAGAAGTGAGGGATAGACACTCTCCCAGAACATCCAAGAGGGACATAATGTTGTTGATACCTTCATTTGACCCAGAGACGTTGATTTCAAATTCATGGACTCCAGAACAGTGAGAGAATATATTTCAGTTGCTTTAAGCTACCAAGTATGTGGTATTTTGCTGCAACAATCATAGAAGACTAATATAGAGACCACGGTTCTGAGAGTTTAATTATTTAACCCAATAAATGGCTAAGTCCTTTTACACCCAGGCAGTCTGACTTTGGTGGCCTTGAACAACTCTGCTATAATCCCGTCCAGCAATGGCTCCTTTAAATGTTTGAGAGAGACAAGATTAAATCTCTGAAGTCCTATTAGACTTCATTCTCTACGAGTAATACCACTCTGCCCGATCTTTGGAGTCCTGATTGAGAAGCATTTCAGGTGCTTGCTTCGGCAGCACATATACTAAAATAAGAGAAGCATTCAGTAAGAACAAAATAAAACTATGAATTATGAAACTAAGTCTCTAAGAACTACCTTGGGGCAGCTTTGGACAGGCCCTCTGAGAGGCTGGGTGAACAATGCCTGTGGGGTCTGGAGCTTTCCCATTTGCACAGCCTCAGACCTCCATCCAGTCCTCAGAATAGACAAGCCCACACCCAAGGCTATTATCTCACCTTTCACCAAAGGGGACTAAAATCTTCCCTTCAGATGGTAGGGGTGAAGGGAGTGGGGGATGGAGTTCAACCCTTCCATCAGCCTTTGGGCATTTTCTCTGGGCAATTCCCAAAGACCAAAGGAACCATCCTTCTGAAATGAGTGGTGGGATGGGAAAAATATTTAGTGAAAAATAAGCTTTCCTTGTTCCCTCTCTTTCACTGAACTGGGGGCCCTCTTCAGTTAGGCTTTAGAGTAAAACAGAGGACCTTAAAAAGATTTTCTATTTCTATGGAAAGTTTCTTCTGTCTCTGAAGTTTTGCAAAGGCTCAGCACTGAGAGGCTGCCTCCTCTGTGCTCCTCAGTACCATGGACAGCCCCTCATCTGACGCTCAACCCTGGAGGGTAAACCCATCCTTACTCAGTTTTAGACCCATCTAAATCATTTCCCGCCATACCCACCTCCATTTATACATGTTTCCTTCTAGTCATATGATCTCCTTACCTTGTACTCTGCAAATGATACTCCTTCTTCCCCAAGCAGTCTTCTCTCCACACTCCTGGACAAACACAACATTTCTGTCCTCCTTGAATTGACATAGTTATACTCTAAGGGGTTCCTGCTGCTAGTTCCCATAGGTAGTCTTTCTTGACCAGTTTCCCACTAGATCTCTGAACTCATATCCCTGTACATACCTTTGCCATGACCTGTAACACTTAACAGTATAATCATCCGTTTCACTTCTTTGAGTCCTACAGACAATAATGTTACTTCTTTTACTCATTTTTCCAGAATCTTAGATCATAGGGATTCCCTAGAACTTATAAATGACTGGATGAATAGATGAAAAAATGAATGGGTGTTTTGGGGTTTGATATGTCTGTAATCCCTTTGTCTCTCAACAGAGAATCTAATATGAGGATAATGTATCTTATTCCCCTGTCCTTCATGGGCCTTGACCAGAGTAAATGCTCCATAGGGTATAATTCATTGATTCCCATCAAAAATTAATTCGGACTAAAAAAAAATCTCAGAATTTTCTGGGATGGTATTCACAGAGGACTGTGAGTCTTCATAACCTAGACCCAGAATTCATTTTCAAAACCTTACCCTTCATAATTCATTCCAAAATCCTTTAACATACTTTTTCTAATAAGGTTATATACTTATCTCTGTGTTTTCATCCATGCTATTGTCTCTAATGAGAAAGCCATTCCTCCTTCTGTCCTTTAGAAAATACTTCTCAGGGCATCTGGGTGGCTTAGTTGGTTAAGTAGCTGCTTTCAACTCAGGTCATGATCCTGGAGCCCGAGGATCAAGCCTTGCATCTGGCTCCTTGCTCAGTAGGAAGTCTGTTTCTCCCTCTGCAATTTCCCCAACCCTATTTGCACACATACACTCTCTCTTAAAATGAATAAGTAAATAAATAAGATCTTTTTAATTAATTAATTAATTTTTAAAAAATAAAATATTTCTCATGCCTCCAGGTCCTGTTTAAATATCATCCTTGCCAGCCTTCTATTAGAATTTGCATTCGCTTCTTTTATAGTATTTTCTACACTTAAATCAATGTATTGTTTAAATGTTGTTCTATGCTGTGAGTTTCTTAAAAACAGAACAGTATCTTACTGAACTGTAACCTAGTGCCTAGATGTGATTCTGGGGCCTGGAACATTGAAATGTTCAATAAGAGTCTGAGAAATTACTAAATGGGTGATGCCCAGCTGACCAAAGTGAGCCAAGCAAGTTACTCACAATGACAAAAATGTAGTATCCTTACTTTCACAGCCATTTTTCAGAAAATTAGCTGAAACACACAAAAGGCAAGTGGCCAAGCCAAAGAATGTAAAGTTAGTGGGGGAACCAGAGCAACTGAAGACTCCAGACCTCAGCCTGACACTTTTTCCACTTGCCAGCTCTGAGGAACAGTTTGGTTTTGCACACACCTTCATTTGTTACAGGAGCTCATCACGGGCTGAGTGACGGGTTTGGTTGCCTCAGAGTTCTTACACTTCTTTGACTCCAGGAAGCAAGTGACTCCTTGTCCTAGCCAGATGTGTCCCCCTAGGAGGGCTGCAGAGGAATGTGTTTAGCTCCCTCTCAATCTTCTGTGAAATGCAAATGTGTTCCACTAATGTGCCAGTGACATCCATTGTCTGCTTCTGTGCAGGAACTGATAATGCCAATTAAATGCCAAGCCTCACTAACAGGTGTGCTGATTGCTTCTGCAAAATGATTTACTGGAGCAACACTCTGAGGTTAAAGTAGACAAGAAAGAACATTCCATCTCCCCTTGATCTTCATCTCTGTTATTAGCTTTTACGTTTGATACTTGCCATCAAAAATTAACTTTTTCTCCCTAAAAATAAAATCAGAATCATGCTTTATATGTGCAAACTAAACTAGTAACATTTCTGATCTGATGTTCGCCCCTGCACCACTGCCTTACTACAGCAATGACCCTGAGGTCTTTCTCTGCCCTCCCCCCCCCAATTTAGCCACCCCACTCACAACTTTCTGAGTGATCTTCCTGAAGAAGAGACATTTTCTGCTTATCATTTTCCTACTCAAAAGCCTTCAATAACATCCCCTTATCTGTTCAATCAACTGCATATTCTTCTGGTGGGCACTCAAAGTCTTCTATTGGCCCCATCCAATTGTCATGAGATAATCTCCCACTGCACATCAGCCCACTGTGAACTTTGCATTCTAGTTTTCATGTCTGCTTTCTTCAGCAAACTTCTGTCTGAAATGTCTTTTCTTGCAGCCTCAGTCGAGTTATATAAACCTTCCTCCAGAGCCACCTCTGCAAAAAAAAATTTCAGATCTCCTTAATCAGAATTCCTTTCTCTTTTCCCCACAATACCAAAGTTATTGGTGTAGGATTACCAGTTTTTAAGCATTTATTGCTCCTGTCAGACACATACCAATTGCTTATTTGGGTAACTTCATCTTCAAAAATGAGATGCTATTCTTATTTTATAGATGTTCCCCAGCTCTGAGGAACAAAGCAGCTTGCTCACAGTCACAGAATTCAGAGGCAGAGCCCAGGTTTAAGCCCAGATATGGGGCAAGTCTAATGTGCAGGCTCTTATCCTGAACAGTATGTATTGGCATCCTGGGTAAAATATTACTGATTACCATGTCCGTGACAATTATTCATTTCTGTGACTACCTCTATTAGCAAGTTCTAAATCCTGAGAGAACTGGGAACATGTCATTTTCACCTGTGTATGCCTACTACTCAGAAGGAGAAGCTAAAAAACAGATGCTATTGAAATGTTTTGAAACAATTCAATCCATCCTGGAAAGAACATTTCTACCCCTGTATCCACTTTTTACTTTAAGAAGATCCATAGACATGTTGCATAAAAATATGGATTTAAATCCTCCTGATATAGAAGCTGAGATCAGTGGTCATATTTATATCTAGGGTCTATGGTTAAGAGCCACAGGAGTTATTTATTTAATATTTATGATCTATAGAATCAAATGGTATCACTTCAGACTAACTGAAAGACTGCATTTCTACAACCTTTGGTTTCAGTTCTCCACCAGCAGAGGAACCTACCCAAAGAAAAACTTTGTCCATTCCTGCTGCCTCCTGAGGTCTTGCCTCCTTTACTCAACTCCACAGTCACATTGAAAGGCCCTGCTGCTTCTGGATGGAGCTGTAAAGAAGGCTGCCCAAAGACAATTTTCATTTCAAAGCTCAACTAAGACAAGGGCTCCCTTGCTGGGTAAATGAACCCACTGTTCTCTTATTAAATTCACGTCTATTGAAGGGAAGCCAGAGAAAGAAATTGGCAGAGGGATTGGGAAGATAGGAAATGGAAAACAAACGTCTGGTAGCTTTTTTCTTTTCCTTTTTTTTTTTTTTAATTTTCAAATTTTCAGTTAAGCTTAATTTGGCAGAGTAAATGAGTGGCCTTTTCCTAAGATCCATTGAGAAAGGTGAATAGTGGGAAGGCCTTGTTTAGTAATAAGATCTGACATCTGTGACCTTTGATCTAATTTCAAGGGCTAATTAAACTGATCAATCCAGTACCCAAACTACTGCCGTAACCTGGACTTCAATTGTAACGAAGATGGTAAATATTCATCTTTCTTTTGTAAAGAGGTAGAAAACCAACTTCCTGGAGCCTGATATCTATGAAGTAGCAGTCTTTTTGCTACCTCTAGAAAAAAAAAAAAAAAGCTGGTAGTTTTTCATAATAGGCAGGAGGCAGATTTTACCTTTCTTGAATTCCTCAGTCTGCTTTGGGCCTGAGCTGTCTCTATAACAAGCAGAAATATAGCCAATGATTGAATGAGTCTAATGGTAGAACTCAGCTACTTAGTTTTCTGGAAAAAGAATAGTCTTTTTCTTTCTCTGAGGATATCTGCATCTTAGGGTGGTTTTAGGAGGACCCTACAGTAGAAAAGAGAAAGGAAAGTCAGGAGAAAGGAAAGTCAGGAGAAAGGAAGGAGAACAGGAGAGAAAAGAGGAAAAGTGAGAGACAGATTTTATATCTGGTCATCCTATTGTCCAGACAGGAGATACAGATTATCTTCACATTCACAAATGATCTCTGAGACTCAGCTCAAGTTTAAGCCCTGTGATTTTTGAGGACAACCACTTATTACCCCTCAGATAAACAACAGAAAACTCCTTCCACTATCACTTAACTCTTTGCCCTGGTTTGGGTGAAAGGAACCTCTAGTCAGGGTCTCAGGACTCTGGAGGACACCCATTGTTTCAAATGTTCTTATATAACCGCAAGTGCACAAGAGCATTTCTTCTTGCTGACTGAACCCAGTCTTCCAAGGGCTGTGAAGGAGACTTATTAACACACACACACACACACACACACATACACACGGAGAAAGAGAGAGAGAGAGAGATTGGTTGTGTTGGACCAAGGCTGAGGCTGCACTGGAGTCAGAACTGAAGCTGTCATACCCAGTGCAGTCGACTGGGATCATGGACTGGATCACAGGAAAACAATAATCCACTAGTTTTCCAGCTCTACTTTTCTTCTCTTAATGCTTAACCTCTAGTCCCAAATGTTAAAATACTCTGGGTAATGGCAAAGAAGAACAAAGAACAATGATAAAACCTCCTTCCATTTGGGAGCAAATCCAGCATTCCTCATTTCAATTACATGGAAGAAAGACTGAAAATATGGTAGGAGAGGGTCAGAAAGGAAGAAATGCCTGGACTATTCCCACTATAATTTCTGTATCAATTAATTATCAATCAGGCCAAATTTACTGAAGACAAAGAAAAACACACAAGTAGACCAGAATGGCCCTTCATGGACTTTAAACAATAAATTTGACATTTAAGCCATAAAAGGGAGCCAGGATGTGAATTCTGAACCTTAACAGGTTGACTGTCTACTGGTTATGGACTGAATGTGTGTGTCACTCTCAAATTCACACACTGAAACCCTACTTCTTAATGCCTTTTGAAGATCATGGGATAAGTTAAAGTCATGAGGGTAGACTCCTTATGAATAGAATTTATAAGAGTCAATATAGAGCTTGCTTCTTCTCTCTTCTCTCTCCCATGTTGAATTTAGCAATCTACAGCCTGGAGATTCTGACCACACTAGCACCCTGATCTCAGACCTCCAGCCTCCAGAACTGTGAGAAATGCATTTCTGTTATTTATAAGTCATCCAGTTTATGATGTTTTGTTATAGCAGCCCAAGCTAAGAAACTGCTAAAATAGATGATTACAAAGGTACTAGAGTCTTATAATACTAAAAATGTCCATGATACAATCCAAATTATTCAGTATGCCAAGAAACAGAGAAAACTCAAAATCCATTAGAAAAGCCAATCAGCAGACACCAATACCAAGATGATACAGATGTTGGAATTGTCATACAAGGATTTGAACACAGCCATGATAAAGATGATCCAATGACCAATTACAAACCCTCTTGAAATGGTAACAATAAATCTGCAAAAATAAATAGTAGACATCAATAAGAATCAAATGAAATTTTAGTTCTGGGAAACAAAATAATGAGAATAGAGTAAAAGGTGTCTTGAGTCTGATGCAGCCTGCTTAATAAGCTTGTGATTCAGTGAAAATGGCAATGTCTTAGAATTGCAGCTTTATAAATTGCCCTCTCTGAGCTTGGGTATCAGTACATGTAAAATGAGGATAATGCATAATGTCTCTTAGAGCTATAGTAAAAAGTAAGTGCTATCAAACAATAATTTTAAAAATGTATAAATTATCAATTGTTATTGGAAAAAATTGCTCCCAAATTTAGTGCCTTAAAACAGCAACAAAAAATGTTCTATGCTTATGAATCTGAAATTGTACAAAGACTTGACAGAAATAGACTCTCTGTGTTCCATCTGTCTTCAGCTGGGGTGACTGTATGGTTGGGAACTGTAATCGTCTGAAACTGAAAGATTGCTCAAGCACGTGGCTGGTACTTGCACTGGGGAAACTCAGGCAGGTAAAAGTTGGGACTCTTTGGGGTTTCTCCATGAGATATATACAACTTGGCAGTTTTAGAGCAAATGGATTTTGTATGTGTAAGCTCAAGACTCTCAGGTTGTTTGTCTCAAGGAAGGCTGATGAAAGCTACTTCATCTTTTTTGTTTGTTTGTTTGTTTAAGATTTTATTTGACAGAGAGAAACACAGCCAGAGAGGGAACACACGCAGGGAGAGTTAGAGAGGGAGAAGCAGGCTTCCCGCCAAGCAGGAAGCCCGATGTGGGGCTTGATCCCCGGTCTCCAGGATCATGACCTGAGCCGAAGGCAGTCGCTTAACCAACTGAGCCACCCAGGTGCCCCAGCTGCTTCATCTTTTATGTTTAGCCTCAGAAGACACATCTGCTGTCATCCCAGCACAGTCAAATTCAAGGGGAAGGAGTACAGGCTCCATATCTTGAAAGGAATATAAACAAAACATTGTAATAGGAGCATATTAGTTGGGATACAGTGGTTTGATCACTTTATAAGACACAATCTGCCACGAAGTCCTCTGTCTATTATTGTAAATAGTGAATTGGCAAACTACAGTTGACAGGTCAGTCTGGCCCCCTGCCTGTTTTTTCAAGTAAAGCTTTATTGGAACACACTCAAGACCATTTATTTATATATTGTCTATTGCTGCTTTTGTGTTACCATAGCAGAATTGAGTATTTGTGACAGATACTTTCTGGCCAAAACCTAAAATAGTTATTGATTTTTTGTCTAGGCCAAAAAAATGTTCACTGACCCCTGTTTTGACAATGTCAACATCCTCTCAGAATATGTTACCTGCTTCTCAGCATCTCCATATGTCTAAGCTGACTCTTACCTTAGAATCTTTGCTCTTGATGCTCAAAGTGTTTTCCTGTAACTCTTCTAATGACTGGCTCCTTCTTGGTCTAAGGTCTGAGTTCTTATACAGACTTCTAAGAAAGGCCTTCTCCATCAAATATAAAATAGCTCCCCACATTCATTCCCAGTAATTCTACCCCACTGTGTTTCATTTTCTTCCTAACGTTTGTCACAATTATAAATTATCCTGTTTGCTACTCTCCCACTCTCTATCAAAGTGTAAGTTTCATAATGATGGGTAATCTGTCTGGTTTTTGTTTATGTGTTTTGTTTTGTTTGTTTGTTTGTTTTTAGAATACTCCTCAGACACTAGGCTCTCAATTAATGCCAGTGGAATTAAAAAATAAGTCAGTTTTCCCCCCAACAAATTGTAAGTAGTTTTAAAACAGCATTATATTAATTTTTATGTTTTGAGTGCTAATTAAAGTACATAAAGTGTGCACTACAAATAGTTTCCAAATACATAGTCAGATGACAGATCTCTTAGCGTCTGCATCACAGTGGATTCTGAAGAACATTCCAACAGTCTCTGGCTATTTTCTGTGAGCCAAACTTATCTCCTCATTTATGTCACAAACTGTTTGAGAACATAGATTATCTACTTCTGGGTATTTAGGGTGGCATCTAGGAGTTAATGAGCATTTATGCACCCATATTCTCCATACACAAATGATGATTGCATCACAAAAATGGCCAGTGAACAGAATCTAGCCACCGTGAAAAAAGGAGCTCAAGGGAGGAATTAGCTATGATCAGATCATAAACAATCTCCTAGAGGAGATGAGACTTCAGCAGCATTTGGAAACTCTTAAGGGCCTAGAGTAGGAAAGAAGGAATTTAGGAAGAAAGATCATGTTCAGAGGAGCAGCATTTTATATCTCACACTTACATGCCACCTACTGTGCTTATTGTTTATAGGTGTCATTCCATTTATTTATGACATAATCAGATGAGAGAGGTAAGAACTACATCCTTCCTTAAAGAAGGAAACAAAATTTGAGAGACATTTCCAACTCAGATCAGTCTGATAAATAATAATAATAGTAGTAGTAATAATAAATAACAATAATAGTAGTAATAATAATAATAATAATAATAATAGTTATATAACAATCACTGTATGCCAGACATTGTCCTGGCAATTTCTGCACGTTATTTCACTTAACCATAGAAGACACCCGTGAGAAAAACACTATTATCATCCCCAATTTAACAAAAAAGAAAAATGAAGTACAGAAGTTAACAAAATTGCCCAAGTAAACTCATGACAGAACAAAGGTTCAAATCCAAACAATCTGGCTCCAGAGTCCCATGCTTATAAATACCACTTACTCTCTGGGTTACCAATATTTCTTCTTGCCTTTTATTTTGTTCTTAATAATATATCTATGACCATCACCATCATTGTCAGTACTTCCTTATGTGTCCAATTTAGCTTAACAGTAAAATATAGGGTCAGGAGGGATGTCAAGTAAGTCCAGGTGAGTCTGGACAAGTAAGGTGGGTTTATAACTTGGAGAAGCTCAAGTGCCATACCTAGAATTATTTTGATAGTTACCTAAAGAAGTGTAGAACTAGCAAACAATTTTCATTAGAGGACAGGGAACCAAAAAAATAAACTTGTAATTGTTTGTTGCTGTTGTTGTTGCTGCTGTAGTTCTTTTTTAAAAAACATATAATGTACTATTTGTTTCAGGGGTACAGGTCTGTGAATCATCAGTCTTACACAATTCACAGCACTCACCATAGCACATACTCTCCCAATGTGTACCACCCAGCCACCCCATCTCTCCCACCACCCTCTCTTCCAGCATCCCTCAGTTTGTTTCCTGAGATTAAGAGTCCCTTTTGGGTTTTCTTCCTCTCTGATTTCATCTCGTTTTATTTTGTTGTAATTCTTGATGAGACTGGTATTGAAATATCTGTGCAAGGCCAACTTGAATATGTGTTTGGACTTCACAGCAGCTTCTGGCTTCACTAAATGCAAGATGACAGATCAGCTAGAGGAGGCACAGAAGCCTAGCTTTGAATGCTGGGCTCCATTAATTTACTAGTCATGTGAGTTTAGAAAATTTGCTTAAACTTTCTACCCACTGTTTAAGCATCTGTTAAATGGAGCTAACATTGGTTTTTAGCTCCTAGGACTAGTGTGAGTAGATGACTATAAGCCAGACAATATTTGCCTTTGACTGAATCCATTGGAAAAACTGAAGTATCTTTATTATTATTACTATTATTATCATTATTATTATTATTATTTTCAGTTAGTCAACATATTAGTTTAGCTAACATCATTAGTTTTTGATGTAGTGTTCCATGATTCATTAGTTGAATATAACACCCAGTGCTCATCACAACACATGCCCTCCTTAATGTCCATCACCTCGTTATCCCATCCCCTCACTCCTTCCCTACTGTAACTCTCAGTTTGTTTCCTGGCATTCAGTCTCTCATGGTTTGTCTCCCTCTCTGATTTCTGAAAAAAAAAAAAATGTTCAACATCACTAGCCATCAGGGAAATACAAATGAAATCCACAATAAAATATCACTTCACACCAGTTAGAATGGCAAAAATTAACAAGATAGGAAACAACAAATGTTGGCGAGGATGTTGAGAAAGGGGAATCCTCTTACGCTATTGGTGGGAATGCAAGCTGGTACAGTCATTCTGGAAAATTGAAGTATCTATGAGACTCCCTGAACATAGTAGGAATATAAATTGAGTAAAGAGTTTGCACCCAGTATTCCAGCTGGTATAAATCATATACCTAGTAAGAATATACCTGGCACTTTTATATCCTGCTGATAAGAATGAAAAGTGGTTATTTGACAAGGAAAATAAAGTTAGCTGGAAGGGAACCGCTCTCTAAAAAATACAAATAATAAATAGTAATCAGAAAAGGACAAAGGGGAGATTTTTTATTATCCATATTAAGTAAAAATTATAAAGGCTTCCAGCTTCCAGAACCACCATCTTTTTCTCATCCCCTGTGTTAGGGAAAGGAACTCAACTGGCAGGGTGATGATTCAGACTTCATAATTAGATGGTGATGGATAATTAATCTTGGGCCCTGAATCAGCTCCCTGCTTGTATGCTTCTTTTCTCTGTTCCAGTTCTCCATAGCCCAGACTCCCTCAGAATCGCAAACCCAAAACCACTAATTTTAGTTTGGCTTAATTAATTTCCCCTCCAATGTCTCACCTATTGCCTTTGCTCTTTGTTAAGCTTCTATTGAATTTCCCCATAGATTATGTTTTTTCTTTTTTTTCCTCAGAGCCTGGAGGAAGGACAACAAATGTGTAATTCTTCACCCTTTGCAACAATCTTCAAGGACATTGTGGAAAACCCCTCCCTCTTTCTTTTTTTGCAAAAAACTTGCAGGAAATTGACATTATGCACATGTACACAGTTTGTAAAGGACTGCCAAGAACAAAGTTTAAAAGAATGGATATGCTTTTATTTTAAGTTATATTTCATGTTAACAAGGTTGAACATGCTTCAGTGGTTCTCACTGTCACCAATGACACCTAAATTACTCTTGGTCAAGTCTTTGCAAGCCTCCATGTACATAATGTAAATGAGATAGAAATAAGATTTGGAGATTTGGACTCTGAATGGAGAAGAGTTGAGAATGACCCAAGTTTCTGCTTTTGTGCCAGGAAAAATAATGCAGGCATTCTCTGAGAAGGACAGAATTGGCAGAGAAGTTATCTTGGGGAGAAAATATTAATGGGTTGTTTTGAAATGTTGAATTTGAATTGTCTTTGGGATTTTAATAATCTCAACCTCAATTTCCTTTCTTTACAAAACAAGCAAAAATAAAAACAACAAACTCCTTCAAAGACATATTTATACCCATTACCTCATGTTAGGGTTCATAGCAGAAGACCATGAGAGGGGGCTTTATGTGGACGTCTCTTACTAAGAAGTGTTCATCCTTCTGCCCAGGAAGACAGATTCCCACAGAATTAACTCTGACTAGTCCCCCACAGAGCCACATAAATAGTACAAGTCACAGCTCGAAGTATCTAAAATGAAGTGTAGTAGGGCAAGCAATGAAGACTCAGTTCCCTCATTTGCACTATCATTTTCCCAGCTTGGGATGCTCTCTTTTTAGATTTTTGCAGGTCTAACTCCTTATGATTCAGGTGTCTACACAAATATCATTTCCTCATGGAATCCTTGATTAACTATTAACATAAAATCTTTGACCATCACAGGTACCATTGCTACCTCCCCCACCTCCCCTCACCACCATGATAAATCCTGCCTCAATTGCCTCTACTGGCACCAACATCATTTTCAATGAGTCCAATGATATGAAAACCCCCCAGCATGCTCACCACCGTCCCCACCATTGCCACCAATACCTTCATCATCGCCACCACCAGCCCCCTGTCTGCTGCCCTCCACCTTATTTTAATTGTCTTCCAAGCACCTTGCACTACTTGATGTTATATTCCATACCATAGACTTATTTAGAGTTGTCTGTCTCCCCCTTCTTGAATCAGACTCCCTGACCACAAGGACTAATTTGATGTTTTTGTCACCAGTGCCTCAAGCCTGCCTGCCACATGGTAGGAATGAATAGACCAGTGGCCTTTTAAATACTCCCTAATGAGCAACTGGAGAGAGATAGAATAACTGTCCAGGAACAACCTAGAGGAAATGAGAAGGATTTTGAAGTAAAAGCCCGAGAAAGGAGTGAGTTACCTGGGGAAAGAGAAACCTCTATTTTGATGCTAAAATAATGCTGAAAAGCTCCAACTAAGCTCATTAAACATAGCCTAGGGAATGTCTACATTTTCTAATAGTTTCATTTTAAAACCTTATTTTATGAGCTTATCAATTAATCTGTTATGTTTCAGTCACATCTGATATGAAAAGCCTTTATGCCATTTTATGTGTTTGAAAGTAGAGACTCAATCGCTGATTGTGTCCTGGGGTTGCCAATGTCCTGGTCTAACCAGTGGCAGAAAGCCTTCCAGGAAGGCAGGGGAAGAAAACAGTCTAGAAATTCCTCCCAATGCCTCATGTGCTGACACTGACATCTGCACAGCCATTTACTGCTTATCACACTTGATACCACAGAAGCAACATGTTTTCAAGGGAATGTTTTCAATTTTATCTGCTGACCTAGAGGAGCCCCTCTTCATGGGCAACTGGTTTCAGGCCAATGTTTCCTTATGTCTCAGCCTCATTTCCTTCAGATCTAAATGCCAGATGGAATAAGCTGGCCCCCATAGCTCCTTCCATCTATGGGGTCCTTACAACTCTATAAATGATCAACCTTGTATTTTCACAATGAGGAAGCTGAGGCTCAGGGATATGAGGCAACTTGCCCCAAGCCACACTGTCTTTAGTGGCAGAGTCAAACCTAAAGTCCAGATCTGTCTAGTTCCAAAACTAACTTCCTGCCTTCCCCAATGCACTGCTTTGGCTGGGGCTTCAAGCAGAGATGGCCACAAGTGTGTTGCTGCATAACAGCCCTAGGCTCCAAGTTTCGTATGGGGCTATGGTGGAGGTGGATAGTTGTGCCTGCAGGCTGGACTTCTGCACTAACTCTTCAACCCTCACTCCTTGGTTCTAAAGCTTCATTCCCACCAAGATACACCATGCCCCCCATCCCAGCTCCCAGTGCCGATGATGAAATAGAAACTGTCAAGTGAAAAAAAAAAAAAAAAAAGAGAGAGAGAGAAAGAAAAAGAAAGAAAGAAAGAAAGAAAGAAAGAAAGAAAGAAAGAAAGAAAGAAAGAAACTGTCCAGTGATGTGGTGACCCTAGGAGAGAGAGGCATGGAAAAGGGAAAAGAAAATGATTAAATGAACACAGCATCAGATAGATTCAAGGCTCTTGGGCACCAACTGTGACTGTCTTCTCTGGGCTTGCAGAACAGTGTGGCCAGTGGGGGAGGGCCTGGCTTTGGTCTCTGAGCACACCTGGCTTCACTCCAGCCTGCTGCTCCCTGTGTGAGTGGGTAGGGCAATTCTCTCTGAGCCTCTTTCCTTGCAATAAATGGGAAAACAATACCCACCTCAAAAACTTGTAACATGAATCAGAAAAGAAGAGCTTGCACAATGCCTGATATCCAGTAGGTGTTTGATAAATGGTTGTCATTCTTATTTTCAATTGAACTGGACAAGGGAGGGATCATTTGAAGTGGCAAGAGTATGATAAGCTATTTGCTGCCTGAGAAGAGGGACGTTCTCAGACAGATGGTAGCACCTTCCTGGGGCACCGAGCCTCTTCCTGACATCTGCCATCCTGGCCCGATGTGGTACCATGCCACGACCCAGGCAGGTAATGCTGTTGCCATGGTGATGCAGTTCTGTGCCCAGTTGAGCTCTGGCCATCCAGAACACACAGATTGCAAGTCAACAGCTCTTTGTCTGGAATGGAAATGAAGTTGCTGATTATGAGAGAGGCATGGTATATAATCAGCCTCACAGCTATCACTAACTGTGTATCTAGAAGCAATTTACCTGACTTCAGTACATCTCGGTTTCTTCATTTGTAAAAGAGAAACAATAAACTTCCCTCAAAGGGTTGTTTGGAATATTGAATTAGACTTTGCACGTGAAATCACCAAAGATGGTGCCTGACACATAAGAGGTCCTTTCTGAGTGCTAGGCCTTTCCTTCTATTCCTGTTATTTTTAATGAGATAGAAAGGGAGAGGTGAGAAGGAGGATAAAGAGGAAAAGAATGGGAAAGAAGGATGAGGGAAAAGAAGGAAAGAGGAAAAGGATGAGGAAGGGATAATGAGGAAAATAACAATAATCCTAAATGCAGCAAAGCATAGACATTCTGTGTGCCTGCCCCCCCCCCAGGACATTTTTGTTCCCAGCCATTTACATACACAGTGGACAATTTCCACTGTCTTATTTTCTTTTTGTTGCTGTAACAAATTATCACAAAGGTGGTGACTTAAAACAACACAAATTTATTATCTTGTGGTTCTGGAGGTCAGATGTCTAAAATGGGTCAGCAGGGTGGTGTTCCTTCTGCAGGCTCTGGTAGAGAATCCACTCCTTGCCTTTTTGGCTGCCCTCCTTCCTTGTCTCTAGCCCCTACACGACCCCACCCCAGTGACATCACTCCAACAGCTGGTCTCTTTGTCATATCCTTTTCTCTGACTCTTGGGACTCCCGTTTTCACTTACAAAGATTCTTGTGAACACATAGAGTCCACCTGGATAATACAGGATAATCTCCTATCTGAAAACCACTACTTTAATCCCATTTGCAAAGTGTCTTTGGCTATGTAAAGTAATATGTCCACAGCTCTGGGTATTAGGATGTGAATATATTTGGAGGTGGGGTCGAGAGGGAGTAATTATTCTACTTATATCTGCACAGGCTAGAAGGTGAGTATCATCGTTCCCACTACAAGGTTTGAAAAAATAATAAAAATACGACTCAGAAAAATTAAGAAATTATCCAAAGATCACACATTTGTAAGTGAAAGAGCAAAAATGTAAACCACACGCTATTTGACGCTGCAACATATGTTCTTTCTGTAGAATATGTACTTAGAGTGTTTCCTCTGAATCTAAGAAAGTTGTTTTGAATTATCTTTGAGGTTCACCTTGTGTCAGATATTCTACGTTCCAGGATAAAAGCGAAGGCTTAGTATTCACCAGTATCTACCACTGCTGATTTTTCTTCTCTGGCTCTAAACTAAAAGGAAAATGTGCAAGAGTTCTGGGACATCTGCAGAAAAATAAAGAAAATAATGGGAGTAGGCATTTTCTGAGCAAGAAGTTAGAAAAAGGAAGAATAAGCTTTTCTCCTACATATACCACCTTGGAGTAATAAATACAAAGCCTGCTTAAATCCTGAAATATTCCCCTATTGGGCTTTTCTCCTGGCAGCCCAACCATCAAAATGAATGACAAACACATTGGTGTTTTGCTAATTGAACCAAACAGGAGGTAACTAGTCTTGAGAAATCCTATAATGAAGTAATTAGTTACTCCATCAGTAAACGGAAATAATAATCACAGATTGTTAAAGCTGAAAATAAGCTTTTTGATTATAGATGGGGGGCCTGTGGCCCAGAAATGTCTGACACTTGACACAGCTCTAAGGGACAGAGCTGGAACACACACCCAGGCCTCCTGGCTGCTCGTCTAGAATACTTTCTACAGGACCATCAATTCCTAGAAGTTCGAATATGACTAGGTGATTTCCCTATAAACTGGAGTATCACATATGAAATGACATATTGCATATACATGACAGACTTTGCTCCAAGTGAGAGATAGACTGATAAAAAGTCTAGTTCGTGTGCAGTTGGATCTGAGGCTGGGCAGGGAAAGTCCTTGGGTCACATGTAGCTATCTGCACACCATCTGATACACTCACCAACCCAAACAAGGAACATTTTTTTCCTTCTTCTTTTTAATTATAAAAATAATGGATAATGGCTAAAGATCATTTGAGATATTTTAAAGTAAAAATCAAAATGAATTCTACATGTTTATCATTGTTAATATTATGAAGAATTTCCTTCCATTTTTTTTCTCTATGTCTACTCAACAATTCTTTGGAGAAACCAAACCCTCCCTTTATATAACAACAATAAAATATCACTGTTGTCCAACAGGCCTCCAACTGTTCTACCAGTCTCCAAGTGACCTTTGCCCAAGCCGCAGTGATTCCTACACACATGGCCATGTGAACCAAGCCCAGCAAAGAGAAAACCTCTTGGGACTTTTACTAAAGTTGTCATGAAGTGTGCCCTTACTTTGAAACAACCCTGCATCAGGTTGGCCATGGACTCTTGCCTTCATGTTGGGGGAGGTCTACCTGAAAAATAAAACAAAGCTGAAACAAACAGAGCTAGGAAAGAAGGAGACAGAGAGGGAGAGAAAGAATGAGAGAAAGAGAATCCTAAAAGATTCATTCCATTTGGATGCCTCAGCCTAAATTTTCTTAAAATTAGCTCTACCCAGGGGTGCATGGGTGGCTCAGTTGGTTAAGTGACTGCCTTCGGCTCAGGTCATAATTCTGGAGACCCGGGATCGAGTCCCACATTGGGCTCCATGCTCGGCGGGAAGCCTGCTTCTCCCTCTCTCATTCCCCCTGCTTGTGTTCCCTCTCTGGCTGTGTTTCTCTCTGTCAAATAAATAAAATATTAAAAAAAAAAAAAAAAAAAAACTAGCTCTACCCAGTATGGTTCCAAGTTTTTATGGACCAAAAATCCTCTTTTTTATTATGTTTGAGAGTCTGTCACTCACAATTAAAAGAACACTGAATAATACTGGAATTGGTTGGTGTGTACAAGAGGCAAACACTAAAACATGAAACCGGCTGGTTGAAGTAGTGTGAAGCATGAATGGCAGAGTCCCCCAGCTTCAAAGCAGAGTTGCAAATCCTTATGGTAATGAACTTTGTGTTGTCACATCATGATATATGCATACAATGTGGTGCCCTGTTTTTTTCACTTAGCACATATATAGTGATGATGACAATAGTTTATAATTGTTTAACATTGAGCATTATGTATTATGCACATTCCAGGCATATCTCATTTTATCACTCAGCTCCTTCTATTGGGAAAGTCTTATTATAATCAGCACTTGCAGGCCTGAGAGAAGTTAAGAAATATGCAGAAGTTCAAATAGCTAAAAGGATTCAAACCCTATTATCCTGATTCAGAGCAAGAGTTCTTAACTATTTTTTTTTATTTTTAAATTTCATGTCCTTGTTTCTATGGATTACTTCTTTCTTTAAACATTTTTAACAAAAGGATAATATTCCATTGAGAACATGTAACAGTCCCTTCCCTCTTTTGGTAAAAGACATAGCAAAACATGAGGCAATGCTGCTGAGACAAGGTTTAGATCTTGGTGACAAAAATGTCTAACTCCCCATGGACAGCAGATTGTCTCAAAAAATCTTTACATGGGATTTATCCCCAACCTCCTTCCTACTGGATCCTGATAATTTGAACTTGTTCTCTCCATCAACACTCCCTTGGACCTTAACAGATAATAAGAGGGGTTTTAACAGTGAAAGGCACCTTCTATAGCTGGAGGCAAGGAAGTGAGTCTGCTTGTTCAACAAAGGTGTGTTAACACCAGCTCTATGTTACTGGGACTATAGCAGTACAGAAATTCTTATCCTCATAAAGCTTACATTCTGTTTGGGGAAAACCAGCCAAATCAATCAATCAATTTAACATACAATGTGAGATATGCTAACTAGTAAGTGCTACAAGAAAAAAATGGACAGAGAAAGGAATGGGGATTTGGGAAAGGCTGCAAGTGAACAGAATCATTGGGGGAAGCCTTCACTGTAGAGGTGACAGTTAAACAAAGACTTGAAGGCTGTGAGGTCCCACACTATGTGGATGTATAGGGGAGCCCTCTAGGAATGTATTAAAGTAAACACAAAGGTTCTAAGGCAGGAGAATGTCTTCTGTGTTTGGGGAAGATCCAGGAGCCTAGTGGAATAGAGGAGATGGGGAGCACGGTATCGGAAGATGAGGTCAGAGAGGATACAGGGTCAAGAGCAGAAATTGTGGGGCACTGCGTGGTATGTGAGTACCTCATTGTTTGCTCTCACTGAGATTAAAGGTCATTTTAGCAGAGGAGTGAGATATCTGACCTAGAATTTAATAGGATACCTTTGGTCTATGTGTGAGGAATAGACTGTAAGGGAGCAAGGTGGATGCAAGGAGACCAGCAAAAATAGATGACAGTGGCTTGTGCTAGAGTGATAAGTATACATATGTTGAAAAGTGATCAGACCATGGACAAGTTGAACATAGAACAGAAAGGATTGAAATAGATTGGATGTAGAATGAAAGAGTTAAGCATGTCCCCTGGGATACAAAAACAACCTAAAATCATCTTTGTACTAGGATTGTTGGAAAGCTGAAGTGGACCACGGTCAGCGCCTTCATCTTCCCTGGAAGGAGATGGTAGTTGGCTATAGATAGTCCATGCCACTCTCCTGCTGCAGTCATTTAGTGGAAAGGAAGGTTATTTTGAAAATATCCCTAGTATTTGTCTTTTCTAATACATAATTGGTAATATTGGAACACTATAAGGTTATTGATCTTTAAAAATGGGCTTTCTCGGTATTCTCAAGGTGTTTTATTTTTCTGCTGGTCCATTTCTAAATCATGTTTGCCAATTATTTCTGTTCTGTGTAGTTTCTGATAGTGAGCAGTAGGAATGATTTAAATACCAAGGAATTATTTGGAGGGCTGACATATATTATGGAATATAACAAGAGAGTATTTATATTAAATGTCATTGTTACAGTAAAATAATGCATAGAGATATCTGGGAAGGTCTTAGGTGCACACGATGGTTTATTTTAACAGTGGATGTTGAAGTGGGGAGATTATGAATGCTCTTTTTGATTTTTCTTTAATGGGTTTCTGTTACTTTTTAATAAAGAAAATAAAATAAATATAATAAAGATACAATAATAAGAGTATTAAAAGAATTCTATTTCAGTTTATTTGTGGTGCTCCAACTAATCTCTTGCTATTGGCCATTAGGTTCTTTCCACTTATTATTTTTCTTTAAGATTTTATTTATTTATTTGGCAGCAAGAAACACAGCCAGAGAGGGAACACAAGCAGGGGGAGTGAGAGAGGGAGAAGCAGGCTTCCTGATGAGCAGGGAGTCGAATGTGGGGCTCAGTCCTGGGACTCTGGGATCATGACCTGAGCCGAAGGCAGTCACTTAACCAACTGAGCCACCCAGGCACCCTCCACTTATTATTTTTAATGAAAGGAGAATCAATCATTCATTGATAATATTTTAGAATTGAAAAAACATAGAGTAGAAAAATATTAGAAGTTCTGAAAAAAAAGACAACCTTATTAAGAAAGCATTATTATTTTTAACGTATTCCATAGGACATGAAAATTACCAGTATTGCATTTGGAAAATAAGAGACTGCAATTTTAATTTCAACCAAATCTTCATGTTGACCAACTATAGTGATGCTCACTCGGTTTTTTTTTTTTAATATTTTATTTATTTGACAGAGAGAAACCCAGCCAGAGAGGGAACACAAGCAAGGGGAGTGAGAGAGGGAAAAGCAGGCTTCCTGCTGAGCAGGCAGCCTGATGTGGGGCTTGAATCCAGGTCTCCGGGATCATGACTTGAGCCGAAGGCAGTCGCTTAACCAACTGAGCCACTCAGGCGCCCCAGCACTCAGTTTGTTTTTGATCAAGTTTTCATCCATAACTTGTACAAAAAAGCCACGCATAAAGGAATGTACAGTCTCATGGAGAAGCCAACAGATGCTCTGGTCAGATACAACTTGTTGCTACTCTCTCAACCTTGGAAAATGTATGACAAATGCATACATGGATCAGCTTCTTCATCTGAACAGTATTAATAAGTTTCTCCTTTTTGAAATCATTTTTGTGAAAAAAGTATAATTATTGACCTAAAATATTTCATCATGATGTTTATCATAAGGTTAATTCTCAATAAATGGTGAGTGTTATTGTCCTTTCAGACTACTCTTGAACATTTTGAAATTCCATCTGTCAATCTTCTAGCTTCCAACCTGGGTGGGTGGTTGCTTCTGTCTACTATGATTTTGGGTCCCTATAGGGGACATATTATATACAAACACAGCTTCTCATGTTCTTGCTCTAAGGGAGTAAAGCAGAGCTGGAGCCAGGAAATGCCTGTTTATGCATCAACCCAAATCCAATGAAGCATTCTGCAATGTGCCCAGTGAGGCACTGCAAACTCTTTGCCCAAAGAACACCGTATGTGGGGTTGATGTATATGCAAAACACAGCACATTGTATTGTAATGTTTCTCAACTTGGTCTCTTTTCCCTAATTAGATTGATAGCTCTTGAAACAGGGACTATGGTTGGCATATGCTGCCTTCTTAGTGTCTAGGATTGTCCCTCTTACAAAGAGAAGCTTATTAAATGATGGATGAATGGGTACATTGATATATCAATAAAAATATATATAATCAGGCTTTTTCATGTGTGTGTGTGCGCGCGCGTGCACACGTACATATTTATTTCCTGGATTTTTTTTAAAGCAAAGAGCAACAGGTAAAAACAGTCACCTTAATAGCTTTCCAGTTCTATAAATGGGGTAAATTTAGCTTACTCTGAGCAGTTACCAATAGTAATAAAAAGGCATAGAACTGATTTCCCAACTCTCTGACATAATACATCAGTTAATATTGTGTTCACTCGAGGGGAATAGAGTCTATTTAAAATTCTAAAAATGTATTTAACTTTTGCTTAAGTGATAAGTGTCTTAGTATTACTAATTGGCTAATGGGAAGGAAAGAAGGCAGAGAACAAAGAAAGAAGGAAGTCTTAGTAAATGCCTCATAAGGAAAATTCTCTGGACTCAGAAGTATGTCTTTAGTGAGGCTTCCTTTAAGGTCTTTACCTTTTATCTTTCATGTACATGTGCATATGTACATGTGCATGCACCTTATGAAGGTCGACCTAACTTATTTTTGGCTCACCATTTTCAGCTGACTAGCCCTCCAACTCCTTCCCTTTTCTTTTTTTTTTTTTGTTTTTTAAAGATTTTATTTATTTGACAGAGAGAAACATAGCCAGAGAGGTAACACAAGTATGGGGAGTGAGAGAGGGAGAAGCAGGCTACCCGCCTAGCAGGGAGCCCGATGTGGGACTTGAACCCGGGTCTCTGGGATCGTGACCTGAGCCGAAGGCAATAGCTTAACCAACTGAGCCACCCAGGTGCCCCATCCTTCCCTTTTCAAAGCAGATTACCTCACCTCCTATCTCATAAAGACAATAAAAGCAACAAAAACAAACCAAGAAACCGAAAACCTGAAAACGAATCCTTTTCACCTGTACACTCTTCTCCTTTTCTCTAACAGTGGAACCGGTATCTCTTCTTCCATCTGATGTTTGACCTCATTAACTCCAACTTCCTTAGGGACAGAATTCATCAATTATCCCTCCCCTTCTCTAACATACTTTCCAATCTCTTCTTCTACTTATATCCCCCATCAAGAGGTAAAAATATTCTCAAGTTTGCTCAATTAAAACAAAACTGTCCACTGCTCCTTACCATCTTTGAGGTACCATTCTCTATACCTCTTCACATCTGAAGTCTTGAAATACTGTCTACTTTCACTGTGTCCTACTCATTACCCTGTCCTTCTATGTCATACATCACTGCAAATGAATATATTTTGAAATTAATAGATATTTTGTCTTACTTTACTGACCATTCAGCAATCCATGCATCTACCTATATTCATCTATATTCCCAGCCCAAGATCTCCCCAGAGGAGCACATCTTATCGCATTTCTTTCCTCTCCAGTGAAGAGACCCCCGACTAGGTCATTACCGCAACAGCTCCTCACAGGTCCACTTGCTTTCACAGTGTTATCTCTGACTAATTGTCTATAATGCAACCAGATTAAAATCTGATCATGTCTTTGTTACTTACCCCATCCAAGGTCTCCCAGTTACTCTTTGGATAAAGTCTTTAACCATAATCATAGGTGGTGAGTGGGAACGAGTGGGGGTTGAGGGCTCTTGACCAGGAAAGTAGCAATTTTACCCAAATTTATATTTAATATTGATTGTGGGTAATACTCTCTAATATATTTGCTAGATAGTAGCTACTATTGAATATTAATATTCTCCATTTTCATCATAGAGTCTGGAATAGATTTTAAAAATAACACACACACACACACACACACACACACACACACATGCACACACACATTCACACACAAATATATTGATGTATTTCTCCCTTTCCTTCAAAACGGCCTATAGCCATCTGTCTGTTTCACCCTCACCTTCTCAGTCTCAGCATTTCCCAGCTCAAAACAATTTCATGTTCCTGACCCTTCCATATCCTTTCATCTAGTGGCAAATTTAAATTTTTCCATCAGCTGTTCTCCCTCCAAAAACCTTTCATCTACTCAATTTTATCAGATTTCCTCCTTTCAGTTTCCAGACTTAATCCAACCAAATATTCCCTATTTCTCTATAGAGAATGGACAAAATGAATATTTCACTTAGCATAATCTGTTTTCTCACATTTTATCTCTCTAACAGAGTGTTCAGAAGAGATGTGAGTCTTAGAAAAATGAACAAATTAAGTAAATAAAATGAAGGAGTGAATGAATGGGTAGTTACATGGAAAGATGGATGGGTGGATATAACAACAGACACACGAATTATTTAATTAAATGGATGGAACTATTCCTCAGAAGTCCCTTTAAATTGTGGCAGCAAAGAGGGCACATATACCTGGCCTCATCTCTTTGGTTGGTAAACTAAACCTCAAAGATATTATTACATGTACAAGTGATCCAACAACAAAATCAAAATGAAAGATTTCATTCAAGTTTATATAAGGAATCTGTGTTCCAGACTGACATGTACAGTTTCTGCCTGAAAACATCACCAGCAGATACCCTGAGTAAACACAAACTTTTCTTGTATGAAATCCCATATAACCTCATAATTTTCCAAATCACAGTGCTCTGGAAACTTTCTCTGCTAGGAGTTGTCCATGAATGGACATCTAGTCCTCAGAGTCACCTCTCCATTGCATCGGATTTTGGACTTTATACCCTCTAAGATCATTCTAAAACTGAAGGTTCTATCATTTATTGCATGCGCTGAAAAGGAAAGTGGGACAAATGAGTTTCAGAGAGGTATCAGCCAAGGTCCAATCCAGAAAAACAGAAGCTACACTAGGTATTTCACCAGGAAAAAAAAAGTGTTAAGAATTATGGAAATAGGTGGTAGGTAATAAAACAAAATGTAGTTTGTATGTTCCCAGCCCCATAATTAAAACAAAGAGTATAAAATGATGGATTCGGTGTTGGGATATTAAGAAATGATAGCTTCATATGAGATAAATACAATAATCTTGCTTTCTAAAAATGTTGACACTTGCAGTTATGTAAAGGAGAACGAAATATTCTTTAATAATACTGAGATCTTGCAAAGAATAGCTGAATAAGCAAAATGCAAATGGGAGATCTGAAAAGAAAAATTGATTTTATATCTTTGGAATAGTTTTGGTAGCCAGTAGAAAGAGACCCAAGTGGAAGATACCAGACTTTGGAAAATTAAAATGTTCATATGAAATAAGCTATGTATGTATATAAAAAAAAGTAATTTACAGAAAAGGGAGTAGAGCAGAATCTTATTCTTTCCACAGTGAGGCAAAGTAGGCTTAAACCAGTAGCAGAACATAGAAACTATTAATTGAAAGCTGGGCCTCTGGAGCCAGGAAACTCAAGTGTTAAATGCTAAGGCTGACTACTTCTGTGTCTTGCACAATATGCCTGACCTCCCTGATCTGTATTTTCTGGTCATTAAAATTGAGACACAAGACTACCTTCCTCCAAGTACAAGCCTTATAGTACAAGTCAAATAAGATAATTTTGAGGAGTAAGCAAAATATGCTCTTAAAGTGCTTTATAAACATATTTAGCACAGGGTAAGTATCCAATACATGGCAGCCATTATCAATGTGTCTCCTTTAGCCCCACTTCCTTCAGCTGGCCCTTCCCACATCATCTCAAAAATTAAGAAGTTGCACAGGTTAGGGCACCTTTGTGGAAGATGGTGTGTCAGGTAAAATTTTAGAACCAAATAGGATATTAAGTTACTTCTTGTTCTCAGCCTATCAATTTGAAAGCCCCAACCTTCCCCAACCCTTCTCATTAGACAAGGTTAGTCTATGTTCCTTTGACTAACTGTGAACTGTCTTCGCCTGAGGAATCATTGTCCCTGTGGCCAGCTGGTCCAAAAATTTCAGTCATGCCCCACTTTTCCCATGTGACATCTTCTTCCTGATTCCAAATCAAGCTCACACTAAAATACATGAATTCATCATACAACACATGAGTTAATATTAGAACAAAACAGAATAGACTTCCTTCCTTCATTAATCCAAGACAGTCTTCAGTTTAGAAGGGTGTTACCATGAACATTTCTGTGTTTTCTCCACTGATGAGCAATATGAATCTTCACTTTCTCTACTTGAATTTCATTTGTTCTATTTTCTTCATAAAAGGGTTGAGAGTGGAGCATATGAGCAGTTTGGATAAAATGATTTTTTTGGCATTTGTGTCAAAAATGTACAAAATATATATTTGTCAATAAGCAAACAATAAAAATATGTGATGAAAAGTTTTGTGAGATCAAATTCAACTACATTTTCTTAAAAAAGATTATCTTAAAATTTTTTTTTATTTTTTATTATCTTAAAAAATGTGGGTTTTTTTCTTTTAAAAAAATAAAACTAAAGCAAAACAAAGCAAAATATGCATTTGGCCCATCTGTTGGGGTTTACTCAAATCCAATTTGTTGACACAATCACACATAGGGCAAAAGCAATCTAATTCTGTCTCCAAAATCAAGTAAGGGTTTGCTACACTAGATTCTTTCCACATATTGCATTACTATTTTCCCTTATTTTAACTAATTACCAGCAAGGGTCCTCCTTCCAATGGGCTGTTACAATTGGTTTTATGTGATATGCTTAAAATGTTTTCTTGGTTTTTTGTTTGTTTGTTTGTTTGTTTGTTTTGGTTGGGGGAGTCCCGATGACTCTTCTAAAATAGACTTGGATTTCAATAACCATAGCTGAAGCCATAAATGGGAGGCACAAATTATGTCTGTAGATATGGGGAGTGTTTCCCATCACATACCAACATTCTCCTGCTTCTTAATCTAAAAACTAATAAGATGGTTCATGGTTTCAAAGTAAGCTTGTCCATGCTTGGAAATCATATGAAAATGGTGTGATAATAATTTTTAAGAGATTTTCATTGAACGAGAAAAGATAATGTGACAATTACTTTGGGATAAAATGCAAATTCCACGGATTTTTCAAAGGTTAAGATTTTCTCAGTTGTTTGTTTTCTGCATTTTAACTCGATCCTGTATCTTAATTCCCATTTGCAGAATGTTCATAGTGCACTCCTATTGTGATTTCATCATTTATATTTTACAGCAATATCTGAAGAAGAAATTACTACTACTCCTCTCTTACAGGTGAGAAAATTGAGACCCAGAGATTGAATGAGTTCCTGACCAAAGTCACACAGCTAGCAAGAGGCAGATCTAGGATTGGAGCCCAAGCTGGTGTGGTGCCAAAACTGATGCCTTTTCTTTTCTTTTTTTCCTTTTCTTTTCTTTTTTTCAGATTTTATTTATTTGACAGAGAGAAACACAGCCAGAGAGGGAACACAAGCAGGGGGAGTGAGAGAGGGAGAAGCAGACCTCCCGCCAAGCAGAGAGCCCAATGTGGGGCTCAATCCTGGGTCTCCGGGATCATGACCCAAGCCGAAGGCAGTCGCTTAACCAACTGAGCCACCCAGGTGCCCCTGATGCCTTTTCTTAAAATCCTTATTGTCACAGATATATGCTCTCTGTCTCCTTCCTAACCTCAGGAACCATCCTGGAGAATCTGTCATGCATGGAAAAGGCTTCTTACTTTCACCTTCTGTGGGCTTGGAGGACAGAGACCAATTCTCATTACTCTCTACTTCTGCAGAGCCTACGAAAGGTATGGCAGCAGAGCACGCATCCATTAGAACAGCTCTGACTGAGGAAACGAGTTCTCTATTTGACATACATTCATTGAGTCCTATTGGAGGGGAACCAGGAAACAGAAATGGAGAATCATAGTCTAGTCCTGAACTGCAGTGGGGAAATCAAAGGGCAAAGGGGAGCAGGAAGGGATGAAGAATGAAGAGGGGTATGGGCAAAGAACCCAATTTTCCCACTCATGACATATAGTATCCATGAGGCCCACTTAGGCTTTGGTTGATCTCAGAGAAGATTTTGTATGACTAGACGAGTAGACCCAAAGTGAAAAGCCATCAGGAGCAGAGTAGCTGGTGCAGAATATTCCTGGGTCCCAGCAGGCAAACCAGCCAGAGGCAGAGGAAACACATGTTCCTAAAAATAACTTGTTCTACTCTCATACTGTGAAATTTTATAACTTTAAAGACAGAGACACGCAAAATCGCCAGAGATGAAAGGAATAGGGGGATGGGGAAAATGGGTGTGTGGGGAGGAATTCAGGCTTCTAGGTATGAAATGAATCATTCATGGAATGAAAAGCATAGCAGAAGGAATATAGTCAATGATATCGTAATAGCATTGTATGGTGACAGATGGTAGCTGTACTTGTGGTGAATATAGCATAATGTACAAATTTGTCAAATAACTATGTCTTCCACCTGAAATGAATGCAACATGTGTGTCAACTATACTTAAAATATGTGTGTGAGAGAATTTTCTGATTTAATAATCTGAGTCAAACACTCAGCTAATTGTTCTTCCTGTACTGCCTCATTTAATCCTCACAGCAATCTTATGAAATAATTACTATTATTTCCCCTTTTACAGATGAGTAGAATAATGCTCAGAGAGGTAAATCACTTGCCCAGAGTCATAAAGCTGTAACCTTTCTTAAGTATAAGTGTTCTCTTCTATAAACCAGGGATTCTAACAGTCTCCTTATGGGGTTGATGTCAAAATGAAAAGAGAAAATGTATGTACAAGAAAGCAGTCCAGCAAACGACAAATAACAGATCTTTAACTCTGTTATTTAAAATAGAGACACAGATGTGGTTTGACTGCAGGTAGCTAAAATCCCAGGTTTTACGGCCAAATACAAGGGTACAACTGTGTACTTGAAGATGACATTTACATCTGTGTGGGTTGTCTTGGCTCTGTTATTCGTCCTTGTTTCCTTGTCTCTATGTGCTAATAACAGTAATAGAATGTGTCTCCAAGAGCTGTTCTGAGAATTAAATGGGACTCTGTATTTGGTAGGTAGATTTCTACTATGGTCCCGTAATCCCTGCCTCCTTGTGTTATGTCCTGTGTAATCCCTTCCTCTGGAGCCTGGATAGGACTGGTGACTTGCTTCTGAATACTGATAGCCTGTCACTCCCATGATAAAGTTCCATTACATAATACTTTGTTTTAGCACAGGAGAGAGAGAGATTCCCTGCAGGCCTTGCAGAAACAAATAGCCATGTTGTGAATTGCCTGGGGTAGGGGCAGGGTGGTAGGCCACATAGGAGGGAACTGTGGGCACCATCTAGATTCTGAGCATGGCCTTCAACAGACAAGCAGTAAGAACCATGACCTACAGCCATAAAGCCACAGAGAAATAATCTGAATGAGCTTGAAAGTAGATTCCTCCCTAACTGGACCTCCAGTTGAGAACACAGCCCAGCCAGAACCTTCACTGCAGCCCTGTGAGTCCCTGAGCCGAGGGCCAAGCTCAGACTCCTGATGCACAGAAATTAACAGATAATAAATAAGTATTGATTTAAGCTGATAAGTTGTGGTAAATTTTATGCAGTAATAAACAACTAATGCATGCATATTAATAAGCATTTGACACAAAGTCTTGTATGTAATTAGCTATCTTCTGTCTATATCAATCAATAAACCCATGTTTATAAAGATTTTTCTTATGCATAATATATCCTTACAAAACTATTCCAGTGCAGTTATTGGATTTATGGTTTCTTACACAGTTAAGAAAAGTCTTTTATTTTAGAATTTTAGTGGTTAACTTCTCCTGGATAAGGTCTAGAGTTAAAGAATTATTCTACAGGCCTTTTGCAGATGTTCTGTAACAAAGTCTCAGGGAGGCTGTGGGTGTATAAGATTCAACTATACCTGAAATATTAGGGACTCCAAATAAAGAGGGACTCTGTGGAGTGAGTGGGTGAGAACAGACTTTATATAATAAGCTTTGTCATTTCTTTTTACCTTTCATCATATTATTAAATTAAATGACAATTTTTGACAGATTGAGTAATAGGAGCAAACATTCAGTTTAATAGCTATGATACAATATGCACATACTTTTAAAAGCCTATCTAACAGCCGACTGGAATTCAGCCTGAGATGAATTCATAAACATGTATTTTATAACCTGCTTAGTTGGCAATAGAAGAATGAGGCTGGATTTATCCAGAGATTTTTTAATGAGTGAAAATAGAATACTTTCAGAGTGAAGACTGCTCCTTCTCTAAAGCTATCAATGTACAGGAGCTTCTCCCTCAGACCCCAGGCTTCCTTAGAGAAGCTAATATCATAATAATGAACATATTGATAGAAACACTTAATGGCAAACCAAAGGGAGGTCTGACTTTCCATGCACAGTTTTCCTTGCCTACAACACTGAATAAGACCTCCATTTACAGAGCCTTCCCATACCCAATTTTGCATTTTTTAATTATATCAAACTTAAAGGAAGAATAAACATTTTAATGAGTCCACCATCTATTTTTCCAATAAATAAGTTGAGTAACTACAATACTCCAGAAAAAAATTAGCACAGAGAAAGTTAAAGAAGTTTTGCAACACAACTGAGGATACATGCTTGTAAGCAAAAATGTTAGGACCCCAGACTAATGGCTCAGCTCTGTAGGGCTGCACTCAACATGCCTTACAGCCACAGTATCACTTACTTATTCCTGTCTTAATGATGTAAAATACAACTTAAAGAAAGCAAGATTCAGTACAAAAGAGTATATTTCCACAAGACAAATGATGTCTTGTTGTTCTGAAGGATTTGGTCTAGGACTGTAATCATCATTGGGGAGGTATAGAGGTATGTTCCAGCTCAATACTCAACACTTGATGGTCCCAGATAGTGTAACAGGGAGGTAACTGATCCTTTACTCTCTCGCTCATGTTGAAATTTTTGTTTGTAATTATATTTTGAACCTCTGCTCTGAAGTGTGCTTTCCAAATATACCTTCTTAGAAGGTTCTTGGGATGAACAACAGCAACAAAAAATCCCACACCACTTATTGACCATATTCTACTCTCAGCATTTGTAACCAGCTACATAAGGTATTCATGCATGTATTTAACAAATGACGATAGAACACCTCCTAGATGGGGGCACAGTCAGGGCAGAATTCATTTCCAATAAATAAGAATAATCTCAATTACTTCCCCTTGTGCGGTCTCCGTCTCCCACCTCTTGCTTTTAGTCTTCGCTATGAATTGCACCTAGCTTCTGTTGCCATACTCTATCAAAAGCATTATGTTATTTCCAGACTTTGTACAGAGATTAGCATGCACAACTACAGTGATCAACTGAATAGGCATGAAGTAGAATGAGCACAAAAGGAGGGACTCCTGAATCCATGGCATGTAAGGCAACTGGGTAGGTGAGGCCTAAAAGGACTACAAGGACTGGCCCTATAGCCAGACTACATGGATTTGAACTGGCTCTACCACTCCATAGCTGTGCATGGTCCCAGGTGATCTATTTCAACTCTCAGTTACCTAGCTTTATCTATAAAGCTGAAGAATGATAGTAAGTATTTCTCAGGCCTTTGGAAAGAGTAATAAGAGCTAGCATAAGAGCCTGGAATAGTAATTGTCATTCAATTAACATTTAGTAAGTGTTAGTTATTGTTATTGAAAAAAATATTAAATATTTCTAGCCAAACTCTAGATCTTTTCAAATAGCATGTGAATTAAATTTCCCTAGTATAATTGAAAAAAAAAAAAAAAACTACTTTACAAAAACTTCCATACATTTGGGGGGAGTAATTCCAAAGTTGTGACCATAAACATGGGTTATTATTTTATTGTTATGGGAAGAAGAAACTAATGTTAGTTTTAAAATTAAAATTAAAAACACACATTGGTTCCCTTATTCTGACTCCTTCTCCTCAGCATCATAGTTAAGATTTGCTGATTCTCTGTTATGGTTCCAGGCCTTTGCTAATTAAGCTCCCTTTTCACTCTGGTGACTCTTTTCTGGCTCTTGAGCCAGACTACCTGAGTTTCCATCTATGAGAACGTGGAAATATAATGTACTTAACTCTCTATGCCCCAGTACTTTCATCAATCAAATGGGGAAAAATATCAGGCCCACCCCTTAGTGTTGCTGGATCAGTATAGCACTTTGCATATGTGAGGTCCCAATAAATTCTAGCTACCGTCACCACCCTGAGATCTCAGGACAATCTCTGACCCTGTGGCTGTTCGGTGGGGACTTGCCGACTTTATGTTCTGTGAGCAGCGAAAGCAAAGACTCAGGGCAAGAAAAGTGAGAGGGGCTTGTGAAAGACGCAAAAAGTTCTGCGATGCCAGAGCACATGATGCTCTAGCCATGAAAACCAAAACTCTCCCCCAGATGTCAAAGTGCTCCTGCTCCCAGGCAGAACTCGACAGCCAGGCCTCCCCAGTCCCCTTGGCAACTAAAGCCAATAAGCTGCCTTAATTCGGAAAATTCCACGGACGTTCCCAATCTCTGGCTCTCCACATGTCCCCAGGGGCTTTTATGCCAGCCTGGAATCCCAAAGTTGAAGAGGAAGAAAGGAGAGAATGGAAAAACAAAGAAAAAGGTAGAGGAAAGGTCGGAAATTTAAACTGAATTGTTTGGTAATGGAAAGTCCCTTTCAAGTCTCTTTAATTCTTTATTTGGATTCCATTGAGTGTGTGCCAAGAGGGAAAAAGGAAAGGTTAAATCCTCTATCAGATCTGGCAAAGGAGCTCAGTCAAGCAGTTTAAGAGCCGGATCAGCTCGCCTGCAATGCAGAAGTGTTAATACACAGAAGGCCAGCAGGCCGCACAGACCCCTCCAAGCAGGCCTTGGCATCCACCCGTGCCCAGAGGGGGCCTTCAGGAGGAAATTGGCCCACAAGGTGATAGTTAGATCCCCAAGGAAGTGCAAAATGGTCCCTCTGCCCAGGCGTGGAAAAAGGTCTTAGGTACATTCACCCTTTGAGAATGTGATAAAGCTTTGCATCCTCCCCCCAGAAACATACTCACATATATGAGATTTTGCCAAAAGCCTTAGGGGATTTAAGGACTTCCTGTGTCCCACCCACAGACCTTGCACTCCTGATGTAAAACTTTGAGAACTTTTTTGCTTAAGAGTTTTATTGCTTTTCACATGTTTCTTTCTGGCAGACTTCCTTGGAGTCAAAACACTTTTTTTTTTTCAGTAAGATCAGATCCAAAATTCAAAACGTGCTTGTCTGTGGCTTGATATGCCTGTGTTTAATTGAACAAGCAGGAAAGTTCAGTGGAAAAAAAAAAAAAAAAAAAAAAACGGTCCTTGGAATAAATTCTGGGCTCTGCTCTTGGTTCCAACAGCTCACACTGGGTGACACTGGGAAAGTCACTCAGCCTTTAGAGTTTTAACAGCTTCATGAATAAAAGGGAGATTTACTAGTCACCTGCCCACCTCTTCTGATGTTTGTTAGGTCACATTTCTTGTATGAGAAACTGATTTTCCAGTGATAAAAGGGTCCATGTAAATAAGACAGGTTGGTGATCAGCTACAATGTGACAAACTCTGGAGATGCTAAGATGGGGACGAAGACACAGCCCTTCCTTCCCCCAAAGGACTTCCTGTGGATTGAGGAGATAGACCAAGAAATCAATGAACACAGCCCACTGCAATGAAGTGTGCCCATAAAGGCTTTATGAGATCCTTTATGAGAATCCATCCCCTCTAAGGAGATCAGGTAGGGCTTCCTGAAGCAGGGACATATCTGAGCTTCATCTCAAAGGTGGTTAGAGTAGCTCGTTATTTCAGTCAAGAGAATCCCCAAGATCAAAATGAAAGTGGAGAGGTGTGACAGTAATTGCTGAGTCTTTCATGTCACATACGCCCAAGTACATACCATGTGACTGAGAGCCCTGACCTAAAACACAAATACTTAAAAGCTGTTCAGGGCCCAGGGAATGGGACCAAAAAGGGAGATATTTTTGAGAAGTTTCTTCTCAAACCTACAGAAAGTCAGAGGTTGGCTGTTGAAAACATTCCTCTTCTCTGCTTTCACATCTCCCCAGACCAATGCCCCAGTTTCTGTGGCTTATTTGAGGGGAGAGGCTACAAAAACCCACACTCCCCTTATGTTTTAGATTCTTTTCCTTCTTTTGGGGTCATTTCCCCAATTTCGGCTTAAAGAAAGGGCTTACTTCTTTGGGATCTTTGGGGCCTTGTCCCTAAGTGGGGGACCCAGAGTGGACATTAACAGTGATTACCCAGTTCTTTGGGCAAAGGAAGCTGGGTTGGGTTTCAGTTTGAAGATCATCCTCTAACATGTGTGCATGAGTGTAAACACACAAAAACGTGTGGGGTTTGGAAAACCCAAGGCAGCCCCTGCTGAACGCTTTTCTGATGAAGTTTTAAGCTTGTGTGTGTTTTAAAGGAAATGCAATCCATATATTTCTGATGTACTTAGGTTTAATACACCCAAATGTCCCATAGTAACTTTTGCCATCCAAGTTCTTAGAGCCTCTGGTTTCAGTCAAATTTTCCCCTTAAAAACAAGAAGCTACAGGTTTTTCCAAGAGATGAATGAGCATGTAGCTGGCAGACAAAACTTCATTTTGTTGTTTGATACAAAGAAAAAAATTTTTCCTAAAATAAACCGTGCTTTTGAAGTCTTCATCTGCCCTTTCTGTGTGGCATTCACACTCACTTTATTCCTGAGAGGGTGACCTCACACCTACAGTTGTCTGAGTCCTGGTCCATGCCCCTTACCCTGGCATCACTATCTACATTGCCCACTTTTGCTCCTCCAATATTCTGGTTTGAAAGATTAATGATACTGTTGCTCTGTATAGAGCAAAGTTGCGATTATGCCCATTTACTCTCTCCATCCTTTCCCTTTGTTAGAGTTCAGGCAGAACCACAATGCAAGCCACGTATGTGATTTAGAATTTTTCAGTAGCCACATTAGAAAAGGTAAAAATGGTCCATAGAGACAATGGAATATTACGCCTCCATCAGAAGGGATGAATACCCAACTTTTGTAGCAACATGGATGGGATTGGAGGAGATTATGCTGAGTGAAATAAACCAAGCAGAGAAAGTCAAGTATCATACGGTTTCACTTATTTGTGGAACATAACGAATAATATGGAGTATAGTAGGAGAAGGAAAGGAGATGTGAACTGGGGTAAATCAGAGGGAGATGAAGCATGAGAGACTTTGGACTCTGAAAAACAAACTAAGGGTTTTTGAAGGGAGGAGAGAGGGATGATAGGTGACACTGGTGGCGATTTAAGGAGGGCATGTATTGGGAGCACTGGATGTGGGGCATAAACAATGACTCTTGGAACACTGAAAAGATAAATTATTACAAAAAGAAAATGTAAAAATGTGCAAGAGCAAATAGTGTATTTTGTTTAACCTAATCTAACCAAAATATTATTATTTCAAAATGTAATTAGTATGATAATATTAATGGGAAATTTGACATTCAAAATGTACTTATAGCATATCTCAAAATAGACCAATTATATTTCAAGTGCTCAATAGCCACATGTGGCTTTGTCTACCCACTAGACCACACAGTTCCTCATTGAGAGCAGACTGTCATCAAGTTCCTTCCAAGTGATAACAGATGACTCTGCCTATAAAAACTTAATATAAGAGGGAGCGTGCTACAGTTCCCACTGTTAAAGTCTCAAGGCAATAATTGGGATTTATTGTCACCTTCACCCATAACCCATTCTAATTTTCCTGGGAAATTGTAATTCAGTCCAATTAATGTACTCTCAGTCTTTGAACTAAGTTAAACTCAATGAGAGATCACAACTTTCTATGGAAGGAAGGAAGGAAGGACAGGAGGGAGGCAGGGAGGGAGAGGAACAGAAAGGGGAAGGGAAGGGGTAAAGGAAGGAGACACTAATTAGTTATCCACCTGGCTTTCTGCAACAGCACAATCTGTAGCCATCACATCTGTTGTACACTGTCCTGTGGGTCAAGGCATTGTGATCGCCACCCTGACTTTGATGCACATATGGCAATGATGTCTACCTTGCTTCAGTAGTTAAGTGTTACCACCTGGCCTTTGTTATTCCAGAAACCTATCATTTTTATTTGATATTAGAGAACCCAGGCCCATGGCAATGTCTACCGTGGTCAACAATGACCTACAAAGGACAGACACTTTTAAACTTCTTAAAGATCTCTCCCTTCTTAAAAACATGTCTTAGTGAGGAGAATGTCCTTAATTATACGGTTAAAATGTAGTCATACACTAAGGTCTCTTAAATGTTACATGTATTTAAAATACTAAGTATGTATAGCCTTCTTTACACACAAAAAAATTGTTAATTGAGAAACTCAATTTCCCTCAAAACTTCTATAATTTTAAACTGAGACATTCTCAGTCTCACATATGGTGTACAATGGGAGCTTCATAACTCAGAAGGGCCTGTCTCAAGTCCCTTGTCCTAAACACAATTCCACTCCTTGATGTACATTCCTAAGTCATCAGGCTAATCTTATGATTGCATTTTACATTTATTAAGATAATAGAATATATTTTATCACTAACTCTGTAGACCTTTGAACTTGATGGGCCCCTGCATTCTCTTCATGTGCAGCCTACATCTTGCTGAAATAAGATGACTAAAGTTTGTCTCTCTCTCATGATCTTACCTATTTACTAACAATATCAAAGGCCATTCACTGGAAATGACAGACTTTCTCTACAGTTGCCATATTTCATAGTAGTGCTGAAGCCAATTCTCATTTAGTGTCACTTCCTCATCAAAGCAGTTTCCTTCATGGTGATGTTCATCATACATGTGTGTGTGTGCCTGCATGTGCGCACACACACACACACACAAATTACTAATTACTAATTCTTACATGCTTTTGCAAATTCTTATATTCTTAAAGTATGCATTTGATATTAATTTTTTCTCCTTCCTCTCTTCCTCCATTCTTTCTTTTCTTCCTTCTTAGTACATACCACTGAGACTGACCTATAATAAATACCCAATAAATACTTCTTGGCCAACCAATGTACTGGACAAATTAAAATAAAAATGAAGATTTTTTTTAATCCCTTAAGAAAAGTCACATTCAAACATTTAAACATTTATAACTCCATTTGTCACTCTCATCTCCACTCAACAGCTTCACACCATTTATAATCTGGAACACTCTAACTAACATAAAGCTGATTCTGTTACATGGTTAATGGGACAAAAATTACAGTGACTGTGAAAACTTTAACTTGGAACCCCCAGATTTGAGGATAATTAAAATCACAGCTTGAATGCAGCAGGAATAATTATTTGAATTTAATTTACTATTGTGAGCAATATAAAGGCTGATTACTTTCCCCCCCAGCATTTTGCACTTTGATATAATTTCCATTTTGTGAGTTAAATTTACTTAAGTGTCCATATTTTGCAATTCAAAGTACAAATTAACTTTATGTGTGGGGTTTTTTTCCTAATAAAAGCAACATTCAACAGAATTGTAAATGGTCTCTGGTTTTGCTTCTGTCAAACACTTTGGACTTGTGTTTTATTTTAAGAAACATGTATATCAGCATCAGCAAACCCAGAGTGCTCCTACAGTAAGACATACTTATCAAATGGTCTCTATCATAACAGTGGTTTTACTCTTAGACTCCTCCTCCTATTTAACCTGAGAAGGCAGTGTGGCATTATCAAAAGAACATGGGGGTCCAGATAACATTTGATTTAAAAGCCCATTGTCTGGGATATTGGGTAAGATGTTTTAATCTCTATTAGTCTCTCTAAAATAATAATAATAAAGCATTATACGTTTATTGTGTGTCAGGGACTATTCTGAATACTTTTTAAATATCCCACTTAAAAAATTCTTATCTCCCCATTCTGAAAATAAGGAAACATGAGGCCAAAAAACGTGCTCAGAATCACGGTTAGTAGAAAGTAAAATCTTGATCCCAATCCATTCAACAGAATTCCAGTTCTACTGCTCGTCACCCCTACTTACTGGATGCTGCAAACTGGAAATGACACCATTGTCAGGACACAGACTGGGAAAGCTGATGCAAGGACCATACATTTGACTCAAGTCCAGTGTTGTCAATGGATCATTATAGTCCAAACTTGTCCTCTTTCTGACCTAAGAGGGAATCACCCAAAACCAGAATGCCAGCCCCTTTTCAGTGGCCCAAACTCATATAACCCTTCAAAATAAATGGTGAACCAGCCACTTGAAATGATCTGTTTTCCAGGATTACTCTTGGAAACCTGACAGGCTTCGGGTCCCAAAAGCCCTCTATGACCAAGTCGTGGAGTTCCTAATGGTATGTGGTCAAGTCCACATGAGGTTCAAAGAATCAAGGAGTGACACAAAGGGCATCGCAACCAGATAGCATGACTGGACCTCAAGGCAAGGGCTCCAAAAGTCCAATGACTCCTAATGCTCAGGACAGAACAGGGGCCCATTTTGCCTGGGCCTAAGGACAATACATTTATCAGTCAGATGTCTAACTACCTGGAGGAAGAAAGTCTGAGAGTAGAGGGAGGGAAAATTTCAACAGCATTAACATTTGCAGAGGCCATATTGTCCCCATGCCCTTATAAATACATGAAACACCTTTGTATCCTTCCACTAAGCTCACCTATTTTTGCTTAAGCAAATTTAAAACTTTTGTCTTGAAACCAAAAGGGTATAGAAAAATTCACCTATAAAAAATTTCATGCTATTGATTTGTCCTGGGTTTGGCTTTGATAAAAAATTCAGAAGCCTACAGACAATCCAATTAAGAGTATGAAATGGTGAGTTAGGGCAGAGAGGACAGGTTCCTATCTGCCACCTTTTAAATATATGACTGTTATCAAGTTATTCCACTTTTTTTTCTCAGTTTACTCATTCTGTTTAAAATTGCAAACACAGACTCCCTATATTTCTTCCTTATTTTATTTTCCCCTAGTACTTTTCATTTCTAGTATACTAAATAATTTACTTATTAATTTTGTTAATTGTCTTCCCTGCTTAAATGCAAGCTTCAAACAGATGCAGCTGGATCTCCCTGGTCCAGAATTAAATTCAATACATAAGAATTCAAAATATATTTGTGGCAGTTGTTGAGTGTATTATGTGACTTGATTAGACCATATCAGCAGTTATCCTCTTGAGATCCTATGAACTCTGCAAGTTCATAAAGACTGTATTAAAAAAGCCTTAGGCTAATTTGAATATTACTAAAAGCATAATGGAAATAATACATTTCAACCATCATGACATTCCTCTGGCTAACTCATCTACCATCTCGTTAAACAAGAGAATTGAATGTTGCTTAAAATGGCTATTTATTATTGCGTTTCACTATTTTCATGAATTATCTATGTCTCTTGTTTAATGGAAATGATAATGTCATTGGTATGACCAAAGTGCAATTTTTTGAATGAGCAAATCAAGGGAGACAATGGGAGAAAAAAGCTGTAAAAGAATTCTTTGGGCTGTGACATTTCTCAAGTTAATCAACATTTCCAAACCATATTCCACTACCTTAAAAAGTGGTAACAGCATAAGACAGCACATAAATAGCCTAATGTGTGCCCAGTATTAGATCCTTCTTCCCTTTACATGGTGGAAAGTTCTTCTCTAGCCTTGGAATCAAAGACTCTGTGTTGCCCCAGATACACACGTGTGATGTGATGTCTAAATACAGTGTTAGTCCAGAATTTTGAAAATGTTCTAGTTTCAACATAATAATTCCTTAAATAAAGACTTTGCCAAAAAACTATTAGAACTGGTAAAAAAATTCAAAGTCATGGGATATAGAAATCTATTGCATTTTGATACACTAATAATAAAGTATCAGAAAGAGAAATTAAGAAAGCAAACCCCTTCAAAAATTAAAAATAGAAATACCATGTAATCCAATAAATTCATTATTGGGTTTTTACCCAGGGAAATGGAAAACACTAATTCAAAAAAGAAATGTGCCCCTCATACTTATTGCAGCATTACTTACAAAAACCAAGATGTGGAAGCAAATAAGTGTCCATCAATAGATAAATGGAGAGGAGCAAGATGGCATAGGAGCAGGAGCCCTGGATATCATCAGGTCCCAGGAGTTCAGCTAGATGGTTATCAAACCAGCTGGAACACCTATAGACTCAACAAGAGACCAAAGAGAAGAAGAGTGGCAATTCTAGGATACAAAAGTGACCATTTTCTAGAAGATAGGATGCGTGGAGAAGTGAATCAGAGGTGACATTTCAGGAGACAGACCACGGGAGGAGGGGCCGGCTCCTGGGCAGCAGGAGAACAGCGGAACACAAAATTGAAATTTTTAGAAGTCTGCTCCACTGAGGGACATCACCCCAGAGGCTAACCGTGGGGATGGAACCCTTGCTGGGGCAGAGTGGTGTCAGGACCCGCAGGGTCACAGAAGGACCTGGGGCACCTGAACTCCCAGGTATTGGGACAGGGAAGCCAGCTGCAGAGACAGAGCTAAAGAGGGGGTTCTCAGCTCAGGCTTACCTTAAATCATGATCCAAGGTGCAGTCAGGCCACTGCTCTTCAACCAGGGACCCCACAAGTGGCAGATCCAGGAAGACCCCCTCCTTCCTCCACCAGGAGTGGTGCAGGAGCACGCTGCAGGAATCTGCTGGGTTTGGAGACTCCAAACAGGGCTGAGCACCAGGGATAGAAATGCTCAGTCACAGGCTGAGTGAGCATGGAGAGCAGCCAAAGACCAGGGAGACAGGATAATTGACTGCTTTTCTCTGGGGGCTCACTGAGGAGTGGAGGACCGAGCTCTTGGCTCCTCTGGGCCAGAGACTGGAAAAGAGGCCATCACCTTCATTCCCATCCTCCACAGATGTATGGAAAGCATTCAGGGAACAAAAGCTACTGAGAGCAAATTTGAACAGACTACTTAGCCTGGCCCCTGGCAAGGGCAGGGCAGTTGTACCTCTGGCAAAGACATTTGAGAATCACTGCAACAGGCCCCTCCCCCAGAAGATCAGTGAGAACATCCAGCCAAGACCGAGTTCCCAATCACTAAGAACTGCAGAACTTCAGGGGAATGCACCACATAGAATTCAAGGCTTTTTTTCCCATGATTCTTCATCTTTCAAAATTAAATTTTTTAATTTTGTTTTTTTCCTATCCTATTTTTAAATTTTTTTCTCTTTCTTAATTTAACTTTTTAAACTATTTTATCTTATCAATACCGCTTTTAAATAATCTTTTTTAAAAGATTTTATTTATTTATTTGACAGAGAGAGAGATCACAAGTAGGCAGAGAGAGAGGAGGAAGCAGGCTCCCCGCAGAGCAGAGAGCCCAACATTGGCCTCGATCCCAGGACCCTGAAATCATGACCCAGGCCAAAGGCAGAGGCTTTAGCCCACTGAACCACCCAGGTGCCCTAAAAAATCTTTTTTAATATTCATTGTTTTAGTTATATTCTATCCCTTTATTGTATGTTAGCTTATTTTTCTATACATATATTTGTCATTCTTTCAAATTTTGAGATACAGTTTTTTCTAATATATAAAAATATACCTTAAATCTAGTATATGGCTATCTTCTAGTCTCCAGCCTCATCATATGCTTTCTTCTTTTTTTTTCTTTTTTTTTTAGATTTTATTTATTTATATGACAAAGAGAGATCACAAGTAGGCAGAGAGGCAGGCGGAGAGAGAGGAGGAAGCAGGCTTCCTGTGGAGCAGAGAGCCCAACGTGGGCCTCGATCCAAGAACCCTAAGATCATGACCTGAACTGAAGGCAGAGGCTTTAACACACTGAGCCACCCAGGTGCCTTATTTTTTCTTTTCTCAACCAACTTCTTATCTTATCAATTCCTTTTTCAGAATCTTTTTTTTAAATTTTCATCTTTATAGTCATATTCCATCTCTTCATAGTGTATACCCTTATTTTTGTACATATATAAATTTTTCTTTCTTTAAAATTTTTGGGGGAGTTGCTTCTAACAAATGAACAAACAAAATCAAGTTTATGACTCTGTTCTATTCACTAGCCTAATCATATATATATAGGGAGACAGATAGATATAGATAGATATACATATAGATTTGTTTTTCCTTTCTTCTCCCCCCAGTTTCAGGTATCTTCTGATTCAGTTAGTGTATATTTTCCTGGGGTCACTGCTACCCTTTTAATAATTTGTTCTCTCATTCATCTATTCATATTTGGATAAAATGACAAGGCAGAAAACTCACCTCAAAACAAAGAACAAGAGGAAGTACTGATGGATAAGGACTTAATCAATAGGGACATTAGTCAGAACTAGGTTCAGAATGATAATTATCAAGGTGTTATCTGGGCTTGAGAAAAAGCATGAAAGATATTAGAGAATCCATTTCTGGAGAAATAAAGTGCCTTTCTGGAGAAATAAAATAACTAAAATCTAAGCATGTTAAAATAAAAAAAGCTATGAATGAGGTGCAGTAGAAAATGGAGGCTCTTACTGTCAGGATAAATGAGACAGAAGAGAGAATTAGTGATATAAAAGACCAAATGATGGAAAATAAAGAATCTGAGAAAAAGAGAGAAAAAACAATTACTGGACCATGAGGGGAGAAGTCAAGAGATAAGTGATAATATAAAATGGAAAAATATTAGAATAATTCAGATTCCAGAAGAAGAAGAAAGAGAGAGGGGGGCAGAAGGTATATTGGAGCAAATTATAACAAAATATTTCCCTAATTTGTCAAAGGGAACAAGTATCAAAATCTAGGAGGCACAGGGCACTCCCTTCAAAATCAATAAAAATATGTCCACACCCCATCATGTAATAGTAAAACTTACAAGTCTCAGTGACAACGAGAAAACCCTGAAAGCCCCTCGGGAGAAGAAGTCTGTAACATATAGTGGCAGAAATATTAGATTGGCAGCAGAACTCTTCACAGAGACTTGGCAGGCCAGAAAGGACTGGCATGATATATTCATAGCACTAAACAAGAAAAATGTGCAGCCAAGAATACAATATCCAGCTAGGCTGTCACTGAAAATAGGAGAGATAAAAAACTTCCAGAACAAATAAAAACTAAAAGAATTGCAAGCATCAAATCAGACCTACAGGAAATATTGAAAATGATCCTCTAAGCAAAGAGAGAGCCTAAAAGTAACAGACCAGAAGGGAACAGAGGCAATATACAGTAACAGTCACCTTATAGGCAATACAACACTAAATCCGTATTGTTCAATAGTTACCCTGAAGGTAAATGGGCTAAATGCCCCAATCAAAAGACACAGGGTATCAGAATGGATAAAAAAAAAAAAAAGACCAATCAATATGCTATCTCCAAAAAACCCATTTTAGGCCCAAAGACTCCTCCAAATTTAAAGTAAGGAGGTGTAAAACAATTTACCATGCTAATGGGCATCAAAAGAAAGCTGGGGTGGCAATTCTTATGTCAGAAAAATTAGATTTTAAGCTAAAGACTATAATAAGAGATGAAGAGGACACTATATCATACTTAAAGTGTCTATCCAACAAAAAGATCTAATAATTTTAAATATCTATGTCTCTAATGTGGAAGCAGCTAATTATATAAACCAATTAAAAGCTAAATCAAAGAAACACATTGACAGCAATGCAAATATAGTAGGAGACTTTAACACTCCCCTCACTAAAACAGACAGATCATCAAGCAAAAGATCAACAAGGAAATAAAGGCTTTACATGACACACTGGACCAGATGGACATCACAGATATTTTCAGAACATTCCATCCCAAGAAAGCAGAATACACATTCTTCTCTAGTACCCATGGAACATTCTCGGGAATCGATCACATCCTGGGTCACAAATCAGGTCTCAATAAATACCAAAAGACTGGGATCATTCCCTACATATTTTATGACCACAGTGCTTTGAAACTAGAACTTAAACACAAGAGGAAAGTGGGAAAGAACTCAAATATATGAAGGCTAAAGAGTATCCTACTAAAGAATGGATGGGTCAACCAGGAAATTAAAGGAGAATTAAGACAATTGGTGGAAACAAAGAAAAATGAAAACACAACTGTTCAAAATCTTTGGGACACAGCAAAGCCGGCCCTGAGAGGAAAGTATATAGCAATACAAGCCTTCCTCGAGGAACAAGGAAAGTCTCAAGTACCTAAAGGTGCTGGAGAAAGGACAGCAAAGTAAACCTAAACCCAGCAGGAGAAAAGTAATAAAGATCAGGGAAGAAATCAATGAAATAGAAACCAAAAGAACAGTAGAACAAATCAATGAAACTAGGAGCTGGTTCTTTAAAAGAATTAACAAAATTGATAAACCCCTGGCAAGATTTACCAAAGCAAAAAGAGAAAGGACCCAAATTAACAAAATCATGAATGAAAGCGATCATCCAACACCAAAGAAATGCAAACAATTCTAAGAACATATTATGAGCAACTATACACCAGCAAATTTGACAATCTGGAAGAAATGGATGCATTCCTAGAAACATATAAACAACCAAAACTTAACCAGGAAGAAATACAAAACCTTAATAGACCCATAGCCAGTTAGGAGATTGAAGAAGTCATCAAAAGTATCCCAATAAACAAGAGCCCAGGGCCAGATAGCTTCCTAGGGGAATTCTACTAAACATTTAAAGAAGAATTAATAGCACCTGGGTGGCTCAGTGGTTAAGCCTCTGCCTTCAGCTCAGGTCATGATCCCATCGAGCTCTGCCGCATCGGGCTGCGTGCTCGGCGGGAAGCCTGCCTCTCCCTCTCTCACTCCCACATTTTGTGTTCCCTCTCTGGCTGTGTTTCTCTCTGTCAAATAAATAAAATCTTAGAAGAAGGAGAAGGAGAAGGAGAAGAAGGAAGAAGGAAGAAGGAAGAAGGAGAAGAAGAAGAAGAAGAAGAAGAAGAATTAATACCTATTCTCCTGAAACTGTTCAAAAAAAATAGAAATGGAAGGAAAACTTCCAAACTCATTTTATGAGGCCAGAATTACCTTGATCCCAAAACCAAAGACCCTATCAAAAAGGAGAATTACAGACCAATACCCTTGATGAACATGGATGTGAAAATTCTCACCAAAATACTAGCCAATGGGATCCAACAGTACATTACAAGGATTATTCACCATGACCAAGTGGGATTTATTCCTGGGCTGCAAGGTTGGCTCAACATCCACAAATCAATCAATGTGATACAGTACTCTAATAAAAGAAAGAACAAGAGCCATATGATCCCCTCAATAGATGCTAAGAAAGTATTTGACAAAGTGCAGCATCCTTTCTTGATCAAAACTCTTCACAGTGTAGAGAGAGAAGGTACATACCTCAATATCATCAAAGTCGTTTATGAAAAACCCACAATGAATATCATTCTCAATAGGGAAAAACAGAGAGTTTTTCCCCTGAGGTCAGGAACATAGCAGGGCTGTCTACTCACCACTACTATTCAACATAGTAATAGAAGTCCTAGCCTCAGCAATCAGACAACAACAACAACAACAACAAAATAAGTATCTGAATCAGCAAAGAAGAAGTCAAACTTTTACTCTTTGCAGGTGATAGGATATTTTATAGGGAAAACCCAAAAGACTCCACTCCAAAGTTGTTAGAACTCATACAGGAACTCAGTAAAGTGTCAGGATATAAAATACATGCACAGAAATCAGTTGCATGTCTATACACCAACAGCAAGACAGAAGAAAGAGAAAGTAAGGAGTCTATCCCATTTACAATGGCACTGAAAAACATAAGACACCTAGGAATAGACCTAATCAAAGAGGCAAAGAATCTGTACTCAGAAAACTATAAAGTACCCATGAAGAAAGTGAGGAAGACACAAAGAGATGGAAAAATGGTTTATGCTCATGGATTGGAAGAACAAATATTGTGAAAATGTCTATGCTACCTAGAGAAACTTACACATTTAATGCAATCTTTATCAAAAAACCATCATTTTTTTTCAAAGAAATGGAACAAATAATCCTAAAATTTATATGGAACCAGAAAAGACCCCGAATAACCAGAGGAATGTTGAAAAAGGAAACCAAAGTTGGTAACTTCACATTTCCAGACTTCAAACTCTATTGCAAAGCTGTAATCATCAAGACAGTATGGTATTGGCACTAAAACAGACACATGGATCAGTGGAACAGAATAGAGAGTGCAGAAATGGATCCTCAATTCTATGGTCAAATCATCTTTGACAAAGCAGGAAAGAATCTCCAATGGAAAAAAGAAAGTCTCTTCAACAAATGGTGTTGGGAAAATTGGACAGCCACATGCAGAAGAATGAAATTAGATCATTTCCTTACACCCCACACAAAATAGACTCAAAATGGATGAAAAACTTCAATGTGAGACAGAAATCCATCCAGATCCTTGAGGAGAACACAGGCAGCAACCTCTTCAACCTCATCCATAGCACCTTCTTCCTAGAAACATCACCAAAGGCAAGGAAATATAGGGCAAACTATTGGGACTTCATCAAGATATAAAGCTTTTGCACAGCAAAGGAAACAGTCAACAAAACCAAAGGACAACTGACAGAATGGGAGAAGATATTTGCAAATGACATATCACATAAAGGGCTGGTATCCAAAAGCTATAAAGAACTTATCAAACTCAACACCCAAAGAACAAATAATCCAATCAAGAAATGGGCAGAGGACATGAACAAACATTTCTCCAAAGAAAACATCCAAATGGCCAACAGACATATGAAAACGTGTTCAACATCACTCAACATCAGAGAAAACAAATCAAAACCACAGTGGGATACCACCTCACACCAGTCAGAATGGCTAAAATTAACAAGTCAGGAAATGACAGATGTTGGTGAAGATATGGGGAAAGGGCAACCTTCTACACTTGTAGGAATGCACGCTGGTACAGCCACTCTGGAAAACAGTATGGAGATTCCTCAAAAAGTTAAAAATAGAGCTACCCTATGACCCAGCAATTCTACTACTGGGTATTTACCCTAAAGATACAAATGTAGTGATCCAAAAGGGCACATCACCTACTGTTTATACCAGCAATGTCTACAATAGCCAAACTATGGAAAGAATCTAGATGTCCATCAACAGATGGATATATATATCACCTCTTCTTTACACACACATACACATACACACAATGGAATACCATGCAGCCATCAAAAAATGAAATCCTGCCATTTGCAATGACATGGATGGAACTGGAGGGTATTATGTTGAATGAAATAAGTCAATCAGAGAAACAATTATCATATGATTTCTTTGATATGAGGAATTTGAGAGGCAGGGTAGGGGGTAGTGTAGGGTAGGGAGGGAAAAAATGAAACTAGATGGGACCAGGGAGGGAGACAAACCATAACAGACTCTTAATCTCAGGAAACAAACTGAGAATTGCTGGGGGGATGAGGGGGAGGGATAGGGGGGCTGGGTTATGGAAAAAATAAAAATTAATACAAATAAAAAATAAGTAAGTGGATAGGAAAGTGTCACACACACACACACACACACACACACACACACACACACTGAGGGATATTACACAGCCCAAAAAAGATGAAGCCATGCTATTTGAGAGACAACAGGAATGAACCTAGAGGGCACTATGCTAAGGGAAACAAGACACACTGAGAAAGATAAATACCATATGAGTCCACTCATAAGTGAAATCTAAAAATGAATAAACAACAAAAACAACAACAAAGCAAAATCAGAACTATAAATACAGAGAATAAGCTAATGGTTGTCAGATGAGGGAGGGGGAGTTTGGGTAAAATGGGTGAAAAGAAGAGATTAATACAGGTCTCTAGTTATAAAATGAGTAAATCTTTGGAATAAAAAGTAAAGCAAAGGAATACAGTCAGTGATATCATAATAGTAATGTAGTGGGACAAATGTTAGCTATACTTGTGGTGAACACAATATGACATATAAACTTGTAAAATCACTAAGTTGTACAATTGAAACCAATGTAACACTGTGTGTCAACTATACTCAAATTAAAAAGAAGAAGAAGGAGGAGGAAGAGGAGGAAGAGGAGGAGGAGAAGGAGGAGGAGGAGGAGGAGAAGGAGAATCCATCAAAAAACTTACAACTTTTCAAAGACTTTTTTTGACCGAACTTAGGTTTCCTTTCATGTAATTCTTTTTTTTCCTTTCTTTCTTTATTTGTATTGTTACTTTTTTTCCAGTTTTCCAAGATTCATTGCCCATTCCCCACACCCAGTGCTCCATGTAATAGGTGCCCTCAGTACCAACCACCAGGCTCTCCCATGCCCCCACCCCCTTCCCTCTGAGTCCCTCAGTTTGTTTCTGTGTCCAAAGTCTCTCATGTTTTATTTCTCTCCCTGAATTACCCTGCTTCCAATTTACTTTCCTTCTCCTACTGTCTTCTATATTACCCCTTATGCACCGCAAGTAAGTGAAACCATGTGATACTTGACTTTCTCTACTTGGCTTATTTCACTCAGCATAATCTCTTCCAATCCAGTCCATGTTGCTACAAAAGTTGGATATTCATCCTTTCTGATGGAGGCATAGTATTCCATTGTATATATGTACCACATCTTTATCCACTCGTCTGTTGATGGGCACCTTGGCTCTTTCCACAATTTAGCGATTGTGGCCATTGCTGCAATGAACATTGGGGTACATATGGCCCTTCTTTTCACTACATCTGTATCTTTGGGGTAAATGCCCAGTAGTGCAATTGCAGGGTCATGGGGTGGCTCTATTTTTAATTTTTAAAGGAATCTCCACACTCTTTCATGTAATTCTTTATTATTTTTGGAAAAAAAGAGAAAATAGTACCATTTACATTTGAACCAAAAATAATAAAATACCTAGGAATAAACTTTACCAAGGAGGTAAAAAACCTACACTCCAAAAACTATAAAATATTGATGAGAGAAATTGAAGATGAAAAAAAAAACAAATTAAAGATATTACATGCTCATGCGGGTGCCTGGGTGGCCATCAGTTAAGTTTGGGCTCAGGCTGTGATCTCCAGGTCCTGAGATGGAGCCCTACATTGAGCTCAGCTGTCAGCACAGAGTCTGCTTCAAACTTCCTCTCTCTCTGTTCCCCCCACATGTTCTCTCTCTCTCTCTCTGAAATAAATAAATAAATCATTAAAAAAGAAAAGATATTACATGCTCATGGATTGGGACAGCCAATGTTGTTATGATGCCCATATTACCCAAAGCAATCTACAAACATAATACCATCTTTATCAAAATACCAACAGCAATTTTCACAGAACTAGAAAAAATAAGCCTAAAGTTTCTATAGAACCACAAAACACCCTGAATAGCCAAAACAATCTTAAAAAAAAAAAAGAACAAAACTGGAGATATCACAATCCTAGATTTCAAGATATACTACAAAGCTGTAGTAATCAAAACATTACAGTCTTGTACAATAATAGACAAATAGATCAATGAAACAAAACAGAAAGCCTAGAAATAAAATCACACTTTTTTGGTCAATTAATCTACAACAAAGGAATTGAGAAAATGAAATGAAAAAATGTGTCTTCAACAAAGAGTATTGGACAACTGGGACAGCTACATACAAAAGAATGAAATTAGACTACTTTCTTATACCATAGACAAAAATAAATTAAAAATAGATTAAAGACCTAAATGTGAGACCTGAACATATAAAATTCCTGGGGAGGGGAACATTAGGAGCAATTTCTTTGACATCAGCCATAGAAACAATTTTGTAGCCACATCTCTGGCAGGGAAAACAGGAGCAAAATTAAGCTATTGGGAATACTCCAAAATAAAAAGCTGTTACACAGTAAAGGACACCATCAACAAAACAAAAAAGCAACCTATGGAAGGAATGAAAGAAGATATTTGCAAATAATATATTCAATTAGAGGTTATTATCCGAAATATACAAAGAACTCATACAACTCCACACCAAAACAAAACAAATAATCCAAATAAAAATGGGAAGAGGATACAAATTGGCATTTTTCCAAAGAAGAGATACAGATGGCCAGCAAACATGAAAAGAGGCTTGACACATCACTAATCATTAGAGAAATGCAAATAACAACAATGACATATCACCTCACACAAATCAGAATGACTAAAACAAAAAAAATAAAAGATAATGAGTGTTGGTGACCCTTGTGCACTGTTAGTAGGAATGTACAGGTGCAGCCATTGTGGAAAATATCCTCCATTGTGGAGTTTCCTCAAAAAATTCCTCAAAAAATGGAAAAAACTCCATTGTGGAGTTTCCTCAAAAAATTAAAAATAGATTATCAAATGATCAGGTTACTTCACTATTGGATATCACCCAAGGAAAATAAAAACACTACTTTTATTGCAGCATGATGTACAATAGCCAAGATATGGAAATAACCCAAGTGCCCATCACTAGATTTATATATATATTTGTATCTGTCTGATATATATATATACACTCAGCCATGAAAAAAGAATGAAATCTTGTTATTTGCAACAACATAGATGGATCTAGAGGGTATCACACTAAGTGAAATAAGTCAGTCAAGGAAAGAAAAATACCAAATGATTTCACTCATATGTGAAATATAAGAAACAAAACAAATTAATAAAAAAAGATAGATAATTGAAAAAACAGACTTAAATATAGAGAACAAATTGGTGGTTATCAGAGGGAGATGGGGGTGGAATAGGTGAAATAGGGAATTAAGAGTATTCTTATTGTGATGAGGATTTAGTAGTGTGTAAAATTGTTGGATCATCATATTGTACACCTGAAACTAATATAAGAGGTGGTATGAGTTAATAAATAAATAATAAATAAATAAATAAATGACAACATTTATGATTCACAGATGATATGATTAACTACAAAGAAAAACTCAAATTGATAGATGAACTCTATTAATTCAAAAGATATCAGGGACTCGATACAAATTAATTAAAAAATGAATAGAAAGAAAATATACTTAAAAAAGCAAACAATTTAGGGACACCTGGGTGGCTCAGTTGGTTTAAGTATCTGCCTTTGGCTCAGGTCATGATCCCATGATCCCTTGATCCCATGATCAAGCCCTACATCAAGCTCCCTGCTCAGAAAAGAGTCTACTTCTCCTTCTCCCTCTGCCCCTCCCCCTTGCTCATGTGCACTCTTTCTCAAAATACATAAATAAAATCTTTAAAAAAAAAAGATACAGTTTATAATGAGATAAATTACCAAGTATGTAGGTATGACTATACTAGAGACAGCAAGTAGCTTTATTGAAGAACATTAAAGAACAAAATTAAAGAAGTGCTATATCATGTTCATGGACAGTAAGAATCAATATTTATGTCATTTCTTTCTAATTGATTTATAAATCTATAAAGACAATGTAATCTAAGAACATTACAACAGGTTATTTTTCAGAAACTTGACAAGTTGATTCACGATTTTATATGGAAGAAAAAGGTCCAAGGAACTATTTGACTTCCAGAATACCAAACATCAATATTAGCTGATGGCAATTAAAGTCACTGGTGGTGTTATGCACATAGACAGGTAAGTACATAAGAAGAAAAACAATCCCAGAAACAGGCCCCACATGTAGAGAAACTTAATTTATGACAGGACCAACATGACATATCAGTGGCACAAGATGAACTGGTCAATAAATGATTGTGAAATAATCGTTTATAAACAAAAATGACATTTGACTCCTATTTCACACCACATACAAAATAAACTCCTGTTGGGTTAAATATTTATGTTTAAATGTTAAAAATAAAATTAAAAAAACTTTCATAACATAATATAGGAGAATCCCAGAATATCTTTTTTTTTTAAGATTTTATTTATTTATTTGACAGAGAGAGATCACAAGTAGGCAGAGAGGCAGGCAGAGAGAGTGGAGGAAGCAGGCTCCCTGTTGAGCAGAGAGCCCCATGCCGGCCTCGATTCCAGAACCCTGAGATCATGACCTGAGCCGAAGGCAGAGGCTTTAACCCACTGAGCCACCTAGGTGCCCCCCCAGAATATCTTTATGATTTCTGGATAGGGCAGGACTTCCTCTTCTTCTTCTTTTTTTTTTTTTACTTTGCTTTTTAAATTTAAATTCAGTTAATGAACATATAATACATTATTATATTAGTTTTTGATGTTCAGTGATGTTCAATGATTCATCAGTTGCATATAACACCCACTGCTCATCACATCACGTGAAGGATAGGGTTTCTAAACAAGACATAGAAAGTACAAGTCATGAGGAGATGATGATTACTTAGAAATATTAAGAACAGCTGTCTGTCCATAGACACAATATGAACACTAAAATGACAAACCACAAAGTGAAAGAAGTTGTTTGGGAATATGTAATGACAAAATTAGTATTCAGACAGTAAACAGAACTTACATTAATCAATAAATTAAAGACAACTCAACAAGGAAAAAATGGGCAAAGTCTCTAATAAGTGCTTTACCAGAGCAGAAACTCTAGTGACAAATAAACATTTTAAATAGTCTCTATTATAAACATAATAAAAATATATTCTCAATCCAAAGAAATGCACATTAAAACCATAAGAAGTTATCATTTCTTCATCCAATAAATTGGAAAAAATTAAAGAATGAGAATATCAAGTATTGGCAAGGATGGGAAGCAACTATAACCCTTAAATACTACAGGTAGGAGTGTAGATGGCTATAGTTACTTTTTAAATCAATACAGTAGGGGCGCCTGGGTGTCTCAGCGGGTTGAAGCCTCTGCCTTCAGCTCAGGTCCTAGGATTGGATCCTTCATTGGGCTCTCTGCCCAGTGGGGAGCCTGCTTCCTCCTCTCCCTCTCTGCCTGCCTCTCTGCCTACTTGTGATCTCTCTCTCTGTCAAATAAATAAATAAATAAATATTTTTTAAATTACCATCTTAAAAAAAAAAAAAAAAACACAGTAGTACCATAGAGTAATGTCCACATGCTCAAGTCCCATAACCCACATTTCCTTTCGAAATAACCATCCTTTGGAGAATCCTGTCCATGCATAGCAGGAATTTATATAATAATGTTGATAGAGGCATGATATAATAATAAAAAGTTTAAAAGGAAACAACTAAAATGTCCATTAGGAATAAAATGGATGAGCAAGTTCTGCCATATACATCCACTAGTGTACTCTATAGTACTGAAGAGAATAAATTAAAACTACACAAACAACACAAATACATCTCAGAATACAATGTTCAACAAACAAAAGCCAGTAACAGAAGATTGATGACAATGTCATTCCATTTATATTGATGTCAAAATCATACAAAACTAATATATGAATATATATGTATATAATACATATATATATATATATACACACTCATAATAGATGCAAACACATCAAGATAAAAAGCTTCTTCACAGCAAAGGAAACAGTCAACAAAACTAAGAGGCAGCCCACGGAATGGGAGAAAATATTTGCAAATGGCATCACAGATAAAGGGGCTGATATCCAAGATCTTTAAAGACCTTCTCAAACTCAACACTCAAAGAACTAATAACCCATTCAAAAAATGGGCAGAAGACATGAACAGACACTTCTCCAAAGAAGACATACAAATGGCTAACAGACACTTGTTATCAAGGGAATACACCTGTATCAGGGAAATACAAATCAAAACCACAATGAGATACCATCTTATACCAGTTAGAATGGCAAAAATTAACAAAACAGGAAGAAACAAATGTTAGCAAGGATGTAGAGAAAGGGGAACCCTCTTACACTGTTGGTGGGAATGTAAGCTGGTGCAGCCACTCTGGAAAACATTCCTCAAGAATGTTAAGGTTTCTCAAGATGTTAAGAATAGAGCTACCCTATGACCCATCAATTGCACTACAAAGTATTTACCCAAAAGATACAGATATAGTGAAAAGAAGGGGCATATGCACCCCATGTTCATAGCAACAATGTCCACAATAGCCAAACTGTAGAAGGAACTGAGATGCCCTTCAACAGCACATGGATAAAGATGTGGTCCAGGGCACCTGGATGGCTCAGAGGGTTAAGCCTCTGCCTTTAGCTCAGGTCATGATCTCAGGGTCCTGGGATCGAGTCCCACATCAGGCTCTCCGCTCAGCAGGGAGCCTGCTTCCCCCTCTTTCTCTGCCTGCCTCTCTGCCTATTTGTTATCTCTTTCTCTGTCAAATAAATAAATAAATAAAATCTTTAAAAAAAAAGAATATTACTCAACCATCAGAAAAGATGAATACCCACCATTTGCAATGACATGAATGAAACTGGAGAAAATTATGTTAAGTGAAGTGAGTCAAGTAGAGAAAGACAATTATCATATGGTTTCACTCATATGGGGAACATAAGCATAAGCACAGAGGACCATAGGGAAAGGGAGGGAAACCCAAAAGGGGAGAAATCCGAGAGAGAGAGAGAGAAAAAGAGAGATGAACCATGAAAGACTGGATCCTGAGAAACAATCTGGGGGTTTCCTAGGAGAGGAGGGTAGGGGAAGGGGGTAACAGGGTGATGGGTATTGAGGAGAGCACATGCTGTGATGAGCACTGGGTGCTATACTTAACTAATGAATCAGTGAACACTACATCAAAAACTAATTATGTACTATACAGTGCTTAACTGAACATAAAAAAAGAAAGAAATGCAAACACAAACACAAGTGGTATAACCATAAAGAAAGGAAAAGGGGAACTTAACACAAAATTCAGGATTGCAGTTACCTCAGGAAGGAGGACAGGAATGTGATGAGGGGGGTGCATATGGTGGTTTCCAAAAATATTAGGTGATGGCATATAGATATTTTTATTGTTATTTTATATAATGTATGTATTTATTAGGTTAATATTTTATTCAGTACTTAATATAAAAGCTTAAAAGACACATTAAATATGCAAATGGCTTAATTATATACTCTCTTGTATTGGAAATCATTAACTTTTATGAAGTGTTATAGCTAATGATATCAATAACAAATACTTACTAAAACTTAAGTGTGTGCCAGACACTGATAAGTACTTTATATGTATTATCTCAATCTTCTCAAACCTTTTCATCTCTGTGTCCATAATATAGGTAAGAAGACTAAAAAAGATTAAGTATAATCCCAAGGTTTTACAGATATTGAAATGGCCCTGTTGGCTCCCTTGAGCTCACCATGCCTTGGCTTTCAGTATCTCATGCAATATCTGGATGCTCAATACACATTCAGCTGTCAATGGACCAGCAGTATGGTTTCTACTGCCAAGAAGCTTGAATAGTCTTACTCAACAATCTGAGATGATCTTTGACAGCATGACTCCTGCAAGTAGAGACTAATAACTAGTGAAAATCAACAGGAAAGATATCAACCATCTTGAACACACTATAAATAAGTCAACTCATAAGATAAATCCAAAATAATACAGGAAAGCCTGGGTTTGTTTTCTATTAGGATTCTTTTTTTTTTTCTCTTAAAGATTTTATTTATTTATTTGACAGAGAGAGAGATCACAAGCAGGCATACTCTCTACATCACCCATAGGGTGCCCACTTAGCAATGAAGAGATCTGCATTTGAATTCAGGCCTGTCTGTCCCCACAGCATCTTTCCTCTGCAAGATCATATCAAGAAGGAAACATTACTGAGCCCCTGCTACGTACCAATCTCTCCAATAGGTACAAAGTAGATGATACCAGGACATCTCATGTCACTAACTTTGGCATATATATTAAGGTTTATATATTCAGGTTTGAATACAGAATTTACATGAATGGTGATCTTTATAACTCTTATCTGGAAAACCAAACTTACAAGATTGCCATAGTGATTTACAAAAATTATATATAAAATGCTTGACCTCTAGCTGGTGTTTATATGTGCTATGCCCTTACTCATTCTGCATTTTTCTGGGTAGGAAATTAGTGCACTGGGTTTAGATTTTCCATCAAGTAGCTAAGAGGCCTTGGACTAGGATTTCCTTTCCTCATCAACACAAAGGTGATATTAGGAAGAACCACCCCCAAGAGCCACAGTGGACTAATTAAGCTTCAAACATGAGATGGCAAATATCCTCTATCACATGAGGGCAGAGAGTAGAGAATCTCAATCTATTCTCTTCTGATAAAGCAGGAAACCTAACTCTCACCACCCACCTCATTGGGATCTGGGAAGGATTAATGAGACATAATGCTCAATGCTCTGCCGAGAGCTTTACTGCCTTACAGAGGGAAAAATCCCATTGTTGCCAGCAAACAAGACTGACAATTTGATGAGGTGTGAATATTTTTAGTGTAACAGTATGTAAACACTGCTTTTTCATCCAAGTCATCACTCTGTGCACACACCCTTATGCATTTTTATGAGGCCTTTTCTCCATGGCTGTAAATATTCTTTGCTTGCCCTTTTCTGGAAGCTTGAAGAATGTGCTGACCAGGGGCCCCAGATGAACCTCTGAGCTGATTCTGAAGGCTCACCACATTCTCTGGGAGAAATGTTAATGGGCATATTTGCATTTCATGCCAATGTATATGCCTTCCCTCTGGCCAATACAAATTGCATCATGCAGGGTCAGGCTAAAAGGAGGCCTCTGCTGGAGAAGGTTCAACCATCTCATAGTAATAAATATGGAGCAGCAACACGATGGCCAAGATATAAAAGTGGAAAAAAGGCAGGATGCTGATTCCAAATTCTGTCGGCTATACTTGCTTAAAAACTCAGTAAAAGACTAACTCTTCAAACCAATACCTTTTCAATAAGCAATCCTACCATTCATTCATTTAAGTGTTACCAAACATTATGTGCCAGGTACTATGCCCAATTACTAGGATATGAAAGTGAAGATGACCTAACTCCAGACAGATCACCCCTAACAGTGATCAAACTTTAGTGAAGGACTTGACAAACAAACAATGACAACTCAGAGGTAAGTGTATAGTGCATAGGTTATCTTCCATCCTACCCCTCTGTCCATCTTAACCCCTAGTGGCATCTTCTTTTGCAATATCTTGGAAAGAGGTAGTTTGTCTCACATTTTCCTCAGAAGGGTAACCCTTAGTAAACCTTTCCCCACTTGATAGCTTGTCTCCAGTTCTCACTCTGTAGTTAGTTATATTTCGAACTCTAAGTCATGGCTGTCCAGGACCCTCCCTGTTACTTGTATGTTGATGGGTACAGGCAGTGGGTGAATGAAGGGCAGGTCAGGCTTTGCCCCAACACTGTGTTCGCTACAGTACCACTGCACAAAACTATAAGCACAGATCTAATGCAAGTTAAAAACAGCATGAAAGGAAAGTAAAAATATAAAGTTTTACACTAAAACAGCAAATCTTGCCATGCCCACCTCTAAATCAATTGCTTCTCTCACTACCAATGAGATCACCCTAATCCCAGCAACTCACAGTTATTTGTAATTTGAATAATGTAATAGGTTCCCAACTGATCTCAGATTCTACTCTTTGTCATCCTATCCTAAAAATCTATTCTCCCCTAACAACCAGAACAACTTTTAAAAAATATAAATTAGGGATGCCTGGGTGGCTCAGTTGGTTAAACCACTGCCTTCAACTCAGATCATGATCCTGGAGTTCTGGGATGGAGTTCCACATTGAGCTCCCAGCTCCCGGGAAATCTGCTTCTCCTCTCTCATGCTCTCTCCCACTCACTCTCCCTCTTCAAATAAATAAATAAAATATTTAAAAAAGAAGGATACAACTCTTTAAAAATATATAAATTAGAATACATCTGTATTGCATGAACTCACCAATTTTTCCATAACACTTAAGGTCAAAATCTTCACTGTGGTCTTCAAGATATGGCTCCTGCTGTCCTCTTCCAATCTCTCTGCTTCCTTCCCCTTACTCTCTAGATCCAAACCACAACTCCTTCCCTGTTCCTTGAAGATGCTCAACTTATTATCCTATACCCCATGAAGTGCTTTCTAACAATATCCACTTATATTTCTTGCATAACTGTCATCAAGACTTGGATGTATCCTATACATTTCTTTGTTTTTGTATTTATTATATGACTTTCCCCACCATGTTGCTAAGCTCCTCAGGAAAAGCATTGTGCTGCCTATATTCTCTGTATCTAGTACCTCGAACCTGCAAAATGTCAGTGCTTCAATAGATAAAAGAGTATCCTTATAATGTAAAGGAAAACTATAAGCAAAGTTGAAATGTCCACGTTTCTCAGACCATTCACCCATCTCTAGTTCAAAAGACCATCTTCTTCAAACTTCCAGTACTAATACCTAACCCTTCCCCACAAGGATTGATCTGGTTATAGAATCTATGCCCTGCCAATGCCTGACTTTTTCCTCTACTCCCAGGAGCTCTAAAACACACAATCATTACACAACAATACATTTTCCAAAGTCTAAATTTTTCTGTCTGAAGTTTCAGCAAGATATTCCAAGAGGAGCTCTGGCCTTCGATATTTACCATAACAGTTCAGTTCTTCAAATTCTCTTCTCCTGATTAAGGTACAGAAATGCCCCATCATTCTTCTTAACCATCAAATGAAAAATACTTAGATCAAGGGAATAAATACATATTTTCTAGGGATAAGCATTAATTCTCAAACATAATGTTTAAATCCATCTTAAGTAAGGAGGACATTTTCCTTTTTTTTTTTCTTAAAACTTTATTTATTTATTTGACAGAGAAAGAAACACAACTAGAGAGGAAACACAAGCAGGGAGAGTGAGAGAGGAAGAAGTGGGCTTCCTGCCCATCAGGAAGCCCCATGCATGGCTCCATCCCAGGACCCCGGGATCATGACCTGAGCCAAAGGCAAACACTTAATGACTGAGCCACCCAGGTGCCCCAAGGAGGACATTTTCCTAACAGCAATGATATCTACTTAGTTAGTACTGCCTCTTGGTTATAGCATCTCCCAATATTATGGAGAACGATGGCCACATGCCTTCAAACTATGTCCTAGGTCCTTAGGGATTTAGGAGAAACAAGGCTATGTATAGAACCATCTGCTCCTATTGACTATCCCTTAATTACCAAGAGGTCAGTAGAATATTTGAAGCCATTTTAATGTTTTTTTTCTTTTATTCTTTGATCCATGGAATTTCTTTGGTAGTCTGTCTTCCTAAACACAGAAGGTCCACGTAAGAATCTCTGTCCACAGAAGGTGGCAAGAAAAGGCTAGGTTATTGGGGCGCCTGGGTGGCTCAGTTGGTTAAGCAACTGCCTTCGGCTCAGGTCATGATCGTGGAGACCTGGGATTGAGCCCCACATCGGGCTCCCTGCTTGGCGGGAGGCCTGCTTCTCCCTCTGTCACTCCCCTTGCTTGTGTTCCCTCTCTCACTGTGTTTCTCTCTGTCAAATAAATAAATAAAATCTTTAAAAAAAATAAAAAAAAGAAAGGGCTAGGTTATCAAACTTATTTTGTTTGAACCATGTTTCTATATTTCACTTAAAATAATGTAGTTTTCATGATAATTTAGAAATATTTAGGGAAAATATACCAGTGTTCATTAAAAATATTATTAAAAGAAGGAGAAAGAGAAGAAAAAGAGAGAAAGGAGAAGGAGGAGGAAGAAGAGGAGGAGGAGAAGGAGGAGGGGCAGGAAGAGAAGGAGAAGAGAAAGAAGAAGAAGAAGAAAGAAGAAGAAGAAGAAGAAGAAGAAGAAGAAGAAGAAGAAGAAGAAGAAGAAGAAGAAGAAGAAGAAGAAGAAGAGGGGAAGAAATGAGAGGAAGGAAGGAAGGAAGGAAGGAAGGAAGGAAGGAAGGAAGGAAGGAAGGAAGGAAGGAAGGAAGGAACCTGTCTGTCTAAGCTAGAGAGAAAGACTGTTTTCCCAGAGAGGGGTTGGTCTTTGTTCTTCCAGGTACAGATGCGAATAGTAAACACTGAGCGCTTTGACAGTTTGGAGGGGAGGCCACTGGCACAGCTCAAGAGTGACAGCTGGGTGTGGTCCAAATGGGAGTAGAAGGCTAGGTAAGGTTTCCCAGGCAGGTGATAGTGAATCCAGCTCTAAATAGTGAGTAGTATCTAGGCAAGGAAAAAAGAAGAGAATTTCAGACAGAATCAGCATTGGCAAACACTGAAGGCAAGTGAGAGCATGAAACATACTGAGAACCAGGGAATTTCACACAGTGTGTAAGGAGGCAGAAGGGAGGAATGGCAACAGATGTGTCCAAAGAAGAAAAACTCATATCATGACTAATCTAATGACTAATAAGTCTGATCACTTCTCTGAAAGCAAAAGCAAAAGAATGAAAGGTTTTTGAGCAGAGGAGAGTGGAGTTTGGATTTCAGGATTTTATTGTAGCACTAGAGTTTGTAAGACAACACCTGCCCCTCCTCTGCTGGTGGGTATCATGCCAGGCTCTGTTCTCCTCCCAATTGCCCTATACCAGAGCACTGAGTCATCACCAGGTCCTAGGATTTCTAAGAACATTAACCACAAACCCTTACCTGAGAAACAGGTTTGTATTTGTTACTATGGAAGAGACCTAATTGAAGTTCACAGTAATTAAAATAAGTAAGTATTAGTTATATAATGGATTGTTAATTAGACTGCCTGTGTTTCTGAATGTGTTGTTTAAATAGATCTTGATATTTAGAGGGGGTTTTCAGTGTCAGAGGTGTCTTTCTTTTGTGTTATGCATGACTACTGATCCTTATCCAAAACAAATTGAGGTCTGCTGGCTAATATTTATGCAATAGGCCTGACATTTTCATTCTTAAGGTTATTAATCAGTTGCCGTATACCAATTCAGGTTCCTGTAAAAAAATAATGGTTCTTACATATTATACACATCTATCCTTCAAGGCTTCTAAATATTATGTGTATATTTAACCAGTATCCTTCCAGATAAAGCTCCCTGAAAGCCAAATGAGGCAAAGATCAGTGTTCAGTTCTGTTAATCTGTCCATATTAACCACAAAATCAAAATACAGTTTTGTTGTACAAATAGGAAAAACAGTGATATGGAGTGATTAGAATAGCAGTTGCTGAACTTTAGTGGCCCCGCCTGGTAGAGGAATAAGGATTAAACCAGGGATCAAAGGCCTCCATTTGCACCTAGCTTTCCTTCTGGGTGATTTTGTCATCGTGGATAAGCTCCTTAGCAGACTGGGCAGCATGAATGGGGTCATTGATAGAGGCTCTAATCAGATGTCCTGATTAGAGGTAGTGCTATTACTCTTGCCATCACCACCATTACACTATTGGATTTTTTAAAAAAATATTTTATTTATTTGACAGAGAGAAACACAGCCAGAGAGGGAACACAAGCAAGGGGAGCGAGAGAGGGAGAAGCAGGCCCCCACTGAGCTGGGAGCCCGATGTGGGGCTCGATCCCAGGATTCCGGAATCATGACCTGAGCCTAAGGCAGTTGCTTAACCAACTGAGCCACCCAGGCACCACCTGGATTTTTTTAAGATAATTATTGGAGGACAAGTTTTATAGTGTTTTTGTCATAAGCAGGAATTTGGGGTTTGTTTCATTTTGCCTTTGATAGGAAAGAGCCCTAGACTGGGAGCCAGACAGAATGAGGCCCATACTCACCAGTTGTGTGTCCTCAGCAAAATTAGTCTCTCCCAGACTTTATCTTCTCATGAGCATAATATTCTCTACCTCAAAGACTTGTTATGGTGAGGAAGAAAGCCTCTGCGCAGGGTTTAGTGTGTGGTAATGATTAGTCTCTATACCCTATAGAAAATCTTTGCTGGAATTTGCCACTGGAATAAAGGAATTGCCTTCAAGAAAGGCAACAGGATCAAGAGAGATGAGCAATGCCTGGGAAGCCTTCCCTGACCTGCCATCTGTCCTTAGAAGTGTTGCCTCAGAACACTGAGCTCCCCTTAGTACAGGGTTAGTCATGCCATTTTGTAATATACTGCCTTTTGGGTCATCTCAATTGGACTGAAGAAAAAGGCATTTTCCTCACCATTGTCCCTTCAGGACCATACACACTGTCTAACATGTTTATAATATTGTTGACTAAAGATAAAATGAAATAAAAGCATTAAAATTCCTTTGAGTCCACATGGGCCATAAGAGATAATCAAACAACTTTTATGTATCAGGCATCTTAGTAGATTCTAAACTACTTTTTGAGGCAAGTTCCATTAACAATGAGAAAGAATATTGTGGTTATAACGTGAAAATCAGAATATGTGTTTCAAAAGGAGTTGTTGAATCTCATGAATCAGGCATATGAAAAAGATCCAGCCTTGAGTCTGTATAGTAAAGAGATAGAGCAAGGCCCTCTTTGGAAAGAGGGAAAGAGGATACTTTGCACAAAAGCAAGAAAAAGCATTTGAGCTACATCAGAAGAGGCTTTATACAATAGTCTAAGGAATTGGGAATATTCTATGCATAAAGAGGACCACCTGCAAACTGCTGAGCAAAAGAATCAGTGCGTCAGAAAAACATACTTCCTAGGCCCTCACCAGGCAAACCCTCCTAAGCAAAATCATTGCTTAAGATAGCTCAGTTACATGACCTAGAAGCTGATGATTTTGTGGGAATGACCTGTTGATTTCTCCTTCTCTTTGACCTATAGTTTTATCCCACTAATGGTTACTATTGAGCCACATGAAAATCAGCAGAGGCCTAATGCCTAACCGAAAATATAAATAAATAAATAAATTGATTAATTAGTAATAAATCATGCATACATACGTACATACATACTAAATAAACAGATTAGAATAAACCACCCAGGTGTGTTTACGTGGTTTAGTAGCCATCAGTCTCTTGATGTTGGCTCAAGTCATGATCTTAGGGTCCTGAGATCAACCCATATGTCGGGTTCTGCACTCAGTATGGAGTCTGCTTGTCCCTCTCCTCTGTTCCTCTCCCTGCTTGCTTGCTCTCTGTCTTTCTCAAATAAATAAATGAATAAAATCTTTGAAAAAAAATAAGTTGGGGCGCCTGGGTGGCTCAGTTGGTTAAGCGACTGCCTTTGGCTCAGGGCATGATCCCAGAGACCCAGGATTGAGTCCCACATCAGGCTCCCTGCTTCTCCGTCTCTCACTCCCCCTGCTTGTGTTCCCTCTCTGGCTGTGTTTCTCTCTGTCAAATAAATAAAATATTAAAAAAAAAAAGAAGTAAACTATCCACTCCAAAAAAAAAAAAAGAAAAAGAAAAGAAAAGTAAAAAGAATGAAAGAAAAAGAAACCTTTTCCTACTTGACAATCCCAGGCTACTGTGGTCCTCTCTGCCCACTTTCATCTTCCTGTTAAGAAATGTTAATGGACTATTAGGTGCTAGATAAAATGGACCCATCTGTGGGCCCAGCCTGCCTAGAGCTTATACTACTGGAATAATCATACAAATGTAAAATTGCACATTTTGGTAAATGCTATAAACAAAAACTATTGAATACTATGAAAGCATGAAACAAGGCAATCTAGTCTCTTCTCAGAAGCCAGGGACATTTTTTTTTCTGTGAAATTGTTGCTTAAACCTCAAAACTGAGTATAAATGGCATTTATATATGCACATATGGGTATACATAGATACGATGGATATAGATAACATTCCTAGGGAAGGATAATAGTATGTATCTATATCCCCAGGCATGAGAAAGGATGGTTCTTGAACACTTGAAGAATCAGGCAATATTCCACAAATGTTTAGTGAGCACTTATTGTGTCCTAGGACTTTTGGGCAATAAGAAGAATGAAAAAAAAATGCAAAATGTCTGATCTTAAGAAACAAAGAAATAATATAATTTAACAGTCATGGGCAATTGAGATGAAACAGTCATAGAAAATAATACCAAATTAATTTGATTTAATATGGCTTACCATATGCCAGATAGTGCTATAAGCATATTACTCCTGTGTAGTATTTCATTTTCATAATAACTCTATGAAAGAAATAAAATTTTTAATCCCAACATTATAAATGAGAACACCAAGTTCTTACAGACTTTAAGGATATCATCCACATTGACACAGGTAGTAAATGCTGAATACCAGATTTAATCATAGAAGTATTCGAGTTCAAAGCTATTGTCAGAAGCATGGAACATACATTCTTTTGACAAATATTAATAATATATTCTGTGCCAAGCATGCTGGTTCTAAACATTGCTCTCCAGAAGCTCACCTTCTAGATTCTAGTGGAGGACAGACACAAAAAACCAAGATAAACATTTGTTAATTATTTTTATCAGTTTTAGGTATAATGTAAATACAATAAAATATACCAATATTGCTTTTAAAATTAAATGTGTTTGGGCAAGTGAATATAGTCACATAATTCCCCACCTCCATAATTTAGAACATTACCATTGCTCCCTGAAGGAACCATATGTCTCTTTTGAGTCAATTTCCTTCTCTAACTGAGGTTCCTAGCCACTAGTGACCTGATTTTTGTCACTATAGTTTTATGTTTTGTAATTTAATATAAACAGAATGATACAATGTGTAGTCTTTTGTGTATAGCTTCTGTTTTAAGCATAATTCATGAGACTTATATGTTGTTGGGTGTATCACTAATATCTTCCTTTTCATTGCTGAGCATTATCCCATTGAATGAATATACCACAATTTGTTTCTCCATTCACTAGTTACTGGACACTTGTGTTGTGTCCAGTTGTTAAGTCATGAATAAAGCTACAATGAACAAATATTTGTATGGAGATATGTTTTCATTTTGGGGTAGGCACCTAGGAGTGAGACTGTTGGTTGAATAGTTAAAATATATTTTACTACCCAAGAATTTGGAAAACTTTGTTTTCCAAAGTGGTTATTCAATTTCACATTCTCACTAGTGCTCTCCCTCTGGACCTGTCTGTCATCCATCCCAACCTTTTCTAGGTGCCAGTCACCTTATTCTGTTAACATATACTATAGGATTGAAGGGGAAGCTAGAAAATTCTGTTTCCTCCCATTGCTCTTTCCAGACCATTTCTCCTTACTGGACTCCCAGAAACTCCAGCTCGTCCTGAAGCACGCTCTGCCAAACCCCACTTTCTGTAACACACCCACATTGCTCTTGCTAATGCCCTCCCCAGCACTGCTCTCATCCCCCTCCCCAGCACTGCCCTCATTCCCCTGAAGGGGTTAACACCTCCATCCCTGTCTTCTCTACCACCATTATTCCTTTCACCATACATAGTCTACTCAACAAATATTTAAAGAGTGCCAATTTTGTCCCAGGCATAGTTTTAGCTACTGAGTCAATGGCCAAAAAAAGATAAAAATCTCAGTCTCCATTGAGCTGCATTCTACCTTGGAGATATATACATACATACACATGTGTATATACACTCCACCTTTCTCCTTACTTCTAATATATGCGCACACACACACGTATATATATACAAACACACATACACATATATGTATATACGTATATATACGTATATATACATGTATATATATGTGTGTGTGTGTATATATATATATATATATATATATATATTCCATACTCTATATTCTTCTAATATGTACACTTGGTTTCATATATATGAAACACCTTAGATGCCATGGTCTATTTCTATACCTAATATTATTTTGTTATTTTCACTCGTGCAGCTGACTTTCTCTTCCTCCTCCTGTCGCACTCCACATCACAAAGCCCAGCTCCTATTAAATCCCAATTCCTTGAATATCGTTTGATTAAAAAAAAACTCACAGGTGCACTGAATAGTTTTATTTTAAACTTATGATCACAAATATCCAATATCCACTCAGTTCTGCTTAACAGCCCTAAAATCTATGTTCTTAATGAATTTGCTTGCTCACTCTTTGGGATGACCATTTTAGATCTTCTCAGATGTTTTCAAACATTAATTATTCTCTTCCCCTAGTCTCAGCTGATGGTCAAGTTTCTTATAAAACTGAGAAAACTGCAGCTGTGAAATTCTTCATTTCTATCACCCTGTTTATATCTGTACCTGTATATTTTGACTTGCCTCCAGTTAAAGAAAATAAGCATCCCTGTTCCTACTTAAAGCCAATTCTTTGAGCTAAATTCTTTCTCCTCTCACCTGTTAAAGATTTTTGTTCTCACAATTGTTTTTTCTCCCACCTGAATCATTATCTCCTCATCTACCAGACTACTTCCAACTCCATGTGAGTATGCCATAATAAAGTTCATCCTAAAAACTTTCCCACTTACCTTATAATTCCATGTACCCACTTGCCTATTTCTTTGCTTCTCTTTAAAATACAACTTCTTGAGTCATTTGGGTGGTTCAGGTCAAGATCTCAGTCTCCTGGGATTGAGCCCCTTGTCTGGCTCTGCACTCAACACGAAATCTGCTTCTCTCTTTCCTTCTCCTTCTTCCCTCTCTCCCACTCATGCATGTCCCCATTCTGTCAAATAAATAAACTCTTAGAAAAATAAAATAAAATATAACTCCTCAAGGGTGTCTGGGTGACCCAGTCAGTTAAAGCATCCAACTCTTGATTTCACCTGAGGACATGATCTCAGGGTTGTGAGATCAAGCCCCTTGTTACATTCTAAACACAGAGTCTGCTTGGGTTTCTCTCTCCCTTTCCTCATGCTCCTCCTTCCCTCATGCTCTATTTCACTCTCTTTCTGGAAAGAAAGAAAAAAAAGAAAGAAAGAAAGGAAGAAAGAAAGAAAGAAAGAAAGAAAGAAAGAAAGAAAGAAAGAAAGAAAGAAAGAATCTCCACCAAACCACTGAAACCACTCTTTTCAAAATCATTAACCACCTACATTTTACCAAATTCAGTGGTTAATTTTCTGTCTCACCTTACTCAATATCCACAGCATTTGACAGAGTTGGTTTCTCCTCCCTCTTTAAACACTTCCTTCCCTTGGTCTTCAGAACACCACCCTTTCCTAGTTTTTCCTCCTACCTTCGTGATGACACCTTCTCAGTATCTTTCTCAGGATCTACATGAAGTACCTCAGGTCTCCTCTCTCTCCACTGGCCTCTTTGTCATCTCATCCATGACAGCAGATAACATCTCTATGCTGAGTGTTCCCAAACACCACAATTATTTAGTTGTTAGTCGCGAGGTGGGGGTCTCCAACAGCCATCACAGTCTAAATGAAGTCATTACAGAACTCTTGATTTCCATCCACTACCACCATCTCTATCACCCAACATGGACATCTGCCTTTGTTCTGAGTCTTCCTTTAAGGACACCACTACCTAATTAGTTGCCTTACTAGATTGCTAGGCCTGCTATAAAAAAAAAAATCACATATGGGGTGGCTTAAACAACAAGTTTATTTCTCACCATTCTGGAGGCAAAATGTTTGAGATCAAGTTGTCAGCAGATTTGGTTCCTTGTGAGGTTTCTCTTCTTACTTCAGAGATGACCACATTCTCACTGTATCTTCAGATGTTTGTCTTTCTGTGCATGCTTATATTTTGTATTTTTATGTTTGTTCAAATTTTCTCTTCTTATAAGTATGCCAGTGATGTTAGATTAGGCTCCACACTCAAGACCTCATTTTAACTTAACCACATCTTTAAAGATCTTATCTCCAGATATGGCTACTTTCTGAGGTACTGGGGCTAGGACCTCAACATTTTGAGGGGACAAATTCAGCCCATAGGAGTTGTTCTGTCCAAAATTTTAGCTGTTATCTATATTCCTCTGTTTTCCTACTCAGTCTATCAATTAATCTTCTTGATCTTCAAACATATCCCAAATATAAACATATACAATCTCTACTTCTAGAACCCAAGTGTAAGTCCTGTCCATTACTCAGCTGGATACTGGATGCTGGATGTTGGAGTTGACTCCTAACTGGTAGTTATGCTTCCATGTTTGCCCATACAGGAGCCAGAGTGATCATGAATGAATGAATGAATGAGTATGAATGAATGAAATCTCTCCATGGTTTCCTGATGCACTCAGAATGAAATCCAAATCCCTTTCTATGGCCTCTGTGATCTAGCTTCTGTCTCTCTCTTCTTTCTTAGCACTCACCATATTCCCCCTTGATTACTATCTTCTACCCACACTGAATTTCTTGCAATTTTTTTTTCCTTTTACACACCCTGTTTTTTCTTTCTGATGCCCTATCCAAACAAGAAAGAATTTTGATAGTGGGAAAAAATGTCCTGGATTGACACCTGCTTTAGTCTTCAAAAAATTTTTAAACATATAAGCTCATAAGATTTCTCAAGATTTTGTTTTTGTCATTATTTTTGTTTTTCCATTTATCTGGATTATATAAACAATTCTGTACCTAGAAATCTAACATCAAAGTCTCATCAGGGTTGGTTTGTTTTGAAGACTGTGAAGGAGATTCTAGTCCTCACCTTTCCCCAAGCTTCTGGTGGTTTGGTGACAGTCTTCACCAATTCCTTGGCTGTGAAAGTATAATTCCAGCTTCACATGGCACATTCCCTGTGTGCTTATCTTTCTCCACGTTACCCCTTTTATGTGGATTGTAAGCATATTGGATGAGAGTCCACCCTAATGACTTCCTTTCAACCTAAATACTTTTACAAACACCTTATCGGCAAATAGGGTCACAATCTGAGGTACTTCGTGGTAGATCCTGAGAAAGAGACTGAGAAGGTGTCATAACATACCATGGCTGTGAAGTATTTCATTCAATTCTTGCAATAGCCAGCTGCATAGATTTCCTACTTGACAAACAAGGATATTGAGATAAAAATAGATGAAGTAAAACATATATTATTGTCATAATGGAAGAGTTTTAATTTATTCCTATGTTTGCAAGACTCTAAAGATGTCTAATGTGCATGACTTTGTCATGATTTCTGTGTTCTATAAAAGAAGAGACCATAGTCTCTAGTCTCCAATTTTTTATTATTCAGTTGATAAGATGAGGTATATGTAAAACCACAGATGAATTCAAAACCAAATATCAACAAGACCAAGCTTAAGTATCTTGATGGAAGGAACTTTGTCTCATTCACAAGTGGAGCCTCTGCACATAGTAAAGGACCTAGCACCAAGAGTAGGCTCAATGCACATTGGCCAAATGAGTAAGAGAATGAATGCATTAACAAATAGTAGCATATTAGGCACTGCTCATTCAGTAGGCTATTTATTAAATACTTACAATGTCCCAAATTATGTGTCAAGCTCTGGCATTTACAGGGGAAAATAGAGCAAACAATTTCCTTGCCAAAGCTGCTGAAATTCCAAGAAAAGAAGTGAACTCCTGACAGAGGCAAGGGCACATGCCTTAACAGAGAATAAGCTGGACAAAGGATCAATGGAGGGCAAGAGGCCCCATAATTCACAAGCATAAGAACCACCTAGCCTCATGTGTAAGAATAAGAAGTCTGCTGTTTTCCGAGAACTAATATTAATTTAATGTTTACATCTTGAAAGGCATTGTTTTGAGTATTTTTCACATATGAATACATTTATTCCTCAAACATCCCTATGAGCTGGGTCCTGGTGTTACTCCCATTTTATGAATGAGGAAACTGAGGAACAGAGAAGGTAGTAACATGTCTAAGGACACAAAGCTAAATGGTAAAGCCAGGATTTGAATTCAAAGAGTTTAGTTTCACAGCTCCTACTCTGATGAAACACAATATGTAACCTCCATATATACTCGGTCCTTAAAGGCAAATATAACAAAATGTTAATAATAATCATTGAATCTAGGCAGTGGGTTTATGGGTGATTCATGCACTGTTTTTTCAACATTTATGAATAGTAAAAATTGTCATAATAAAACAGTTGAAAAATATAGTTTTATCATTTTTGAAAAGGTTATAACAATGTGATTAAAGATACAATACACACACACACACACACACACACACACACACACAGAAACTTTATAGTTCAGTAAAGGAAAGTAAATGCTAAGAACTAAGGCAGAGGAGGACTTATCTGTGGTCTGGTCCATGTGTATACCCTATTCCCAGTTCTGAGCTCTAGAGGGTTGGAACTGTGCTCTGTGACTACTGTATCCTCAACACCTAACACAAGACCTAGAACATGGTCGGTGCTTAATGAATGCTTAATGAGCAAACGAGTGAAAGAATGGGGGTGAGAGTTAAAATCTGTACAAGGTAGAGAGATGAGCTAATGTAACAAAGCACCACAGACTGGGCAGCTTCAAAGAGCAGAAATTGGGACGCCTGGGTGGCTCAGTTGGTTGAGCGACTGCCTTCAGCTCAGGTCATGATCCTGGAGACCCAGGATCGAGTCCCACATCGGGCTTCCTGCTCGGTGAGAAGCCTGCTTCTCCCTCTCTCACTCCCCCTGCTTGTGTTCCCTCTCTGGCTGTGTTTCTCTCTGTCAAATAAATAAAATCTTAAAAAAAAAAAAAAAAAAAAAAAAGAGCAGAAATTGTCCCCTAGTTCTGAAAGCCAGAAGTCCAAAATCACAGTGTCAGCAGTACTGTGCTTTCTCTGAAACCTATAGAGGGGAGAATTTTCCCTTGCTTCTTCCTAGATCCTTTCTTTTTTTAATATTTTATTTATTTGACAGAGAGAAACACAGGCAGAGAGGGAACACAAGCAGGGGGAGTGAAAGAGGGAGAAGCAGGCTTCCCGTCAAGCAGGGAGCCCGATGTGGGGCTCGATCCTGGATCTCCGGGATCATGACCTGAGCCGAAGGCAGCCGCTTAACCAACTGAGCCACCCAGGCACCCAGCTTCTTCCTAGATTCTGGTAGTGGCTGTCAATCCGTGGCCTTCTGTGCTTGTCTCTGGATCTCTTCAATCTCTGCTTTTGTCATGACGTGGCGCAGCATTCTCTCCAAGGACCTCTCCCTCCTCTTAATATAAGCACACCAATCATACTGCATTAAGGGCCCATCCTAATCCAGCATGGCCTTAACTGAACTAATTACATCTGCAAAGACCCTATTTCCAAATAAGGCCCATTCTGAGGCACTGGGGACTTCAACATGTCTTTTGAGGAGGCATAAATCAGCCCATAACATAGGTATTGGGAGAGAAGCATGGAAAGGGAGTATCAGTCTTGGCAGGCTTCACCTCTCCAAAACGTCCAGAAGGACGCAAGTCCAACCAGGATGCTCCAGCATGTAAGATGGAGAATGAGCTTAATGCGTATTCATTGACAATACTGACATTGCAAGGAATTTTACAACCTCCACCAATCAAATGCCAGCAAAAGCTGGCTTCCCCCCAGAGCCACGTCAGCTTTCCCTAAACAGCTTTTGACTGGCTTCTCAGCGGCTGTTTATGTTTTCAGAATATTAAGCAGTGTTTAGTCACTTTCTCAGGAAGGGCTTCTCAGTGCGGTTTCTAAAAATGTGCTGAATGTGTTTCCAAAGAGGAAAGGCGCCAGAGGGCCTTTGGTGGGGCATGCTGAGCCTTGTAATCACAACCAGATGACAGAACTTCCTGACTTTGACTCCAAGAAACTAGCAAGGGTCTTGAACACCAGCTCCCAATCAGCCTGGGTAAAATCCCCATGGTTTATGTTACAAAAAATATCAAAAAATGTCCCAGAATATTTGGTTCCATCAAGTCTCCCACTCTCCAGGGGACTTAATTTTCGTGTATGGGAAGAGGACCCAATCTTTCCAACCTTATGATTGAAAATCCATTAGAGGGGTGCCATGGCTTCAAGTTGCCAACAAAGAGCTCCCCAGAGGATTACACACTGAGCAAAGCCAGGACTTTGGCCCCCGACCTCCCTGTGACTCACTGACACTGGTGAGCTCTTCTTTTTCCTAGGGTTCTCGGAGAGCAAACAACAGAATTTGACTAATTTAAACAAAGGGAAAAAAACATGCTTATTGGATGGATACTGTGGGAAGCCTGAACAATCTCAGGCCTCAGGAAGACTGGGAAAGGGACTCTAGTATGGCTGAAGCAATGGGAAAGCTCTAATTACAGCATTGTCGTAGTGGATGATCCAAGAGTCCTGGGTGCCTAGGGGCATCTGGTCAAGACTCCTATTCCTAATCTAGATGGAGTCATCTGCCTTCCTGAATAATGAATAACATGGGGTTGGTGGTGGGAGGTGGGGAAAAATTCTCTTTGGATGGTGGATTGCTGTTATCAGAACAAGGGGGAGACTGAAGTACATGAGCAGGCAGCAACAGCAGCTCCCACGGGCAGACTAAGGTATGTGCAGGGGACTCATTGAATCTGGTCCAAAGGCAGGTCTACTGCAGCCTGCTTTCTCGGAGCCACACTCTGGTTTCCCTATAACCTCAGCAGGTGCTGGATCTGTCTTATGTGCCCAAATCACAGATAATAAATCTCAGAAGGAGAACAACCCAAAGAGAAAGATATCTAAATGGAATTCCTAAAAGAGACCCTACCAAACAAAAGCAAGGCCCTTTACTATCCCTGTTCCACCATCTCAATCTATCCCCTGCAGAAAGCATGAAGCCCAGTGAGCCCAGCTCTAGCTCTCACAGGATAAGGATCAGCCTCCATAGTCTGGCATTTAAGACCCTCTCCAGCAACAACTTTCTATACCCAGGATACGTTGCAGTATGTAACCCGGCTTTATTCTTGTACATGGGATCATCTCTGCCCTTAACACATTACAGTGACAGGTGCCAATACTTAGGAGTACTCATCAAAGGCAAGCTTCCCTGAGTAAGCAGAAATTCCTCTGCATCTCCTAGCGCTAGTCACTATATGGGCAGAGAAGGGAAGGGATTTGGTAGGGAAGGGGAACAGTGTACAATATTGGGACCACAATACAATTTGGAGATCACACAAGGAATGTCAGCAGCAGAAAGGAGGCATAAGGGCATTGTGTTTATTCAGAGGAATAAGAGAAAACTCAGCAAGATTTAAAAACCATAAACCATCTTTAAAATAATAATAAATGTGACGATATTAAAAAATTAAAGCCAGATTTCTAAATAGATCACCAAAAAATCCACAAAATTAAGACAAGTAGTAAACAGGAAAATAAATACTTGCAGCAACTATGTCAAAGGGTGTTAACGTTTGTACTTTGTAAAGAGTTTATTCAGACTGCTAATAAAAAGAACAATTGCACAACAGTTTATTGTTCTACAAATATTTACTATGCACCTATTATGTGCTTAGTTCAGAAAAAGAAAAACAAATCCCTCAGAATGATATGAATAGAAGCTTAACCTCACACAGTGATTTAGTAAAGCCAAATTAAAACAACAGGATATTGTGTTTATTTTTACCTAACAGATTGGCAACAATTAAAAGGATTACAAATCATGGTGTAGACAAGGTTTTCCAGAGACATATATCCACATAGTGGTAATGGGAATATATATTGACATAAACTCTTTGAAGGTCAATTTGGTAAAAAGGTCAGTATCTATTAAAATACCCTTTAGCTCAAAAATTCCACTCCAAAATTTTTTTTTTCTACAGACATATACACATATGCACTTGGTGTTTATATCTAAGGATATTCATTGAAGTAATTCTTGGAAAAGAAATAAAAAAGTAAAATGCTCCAAAGTAGAAACAGTCTACATGTTTATTAATAGGTGATTGTAGATTTAGATTAATATACATTTATACAATGAAATACCTTAAACCATTATAAAGAATGTGCTAGAATAATATAAAAAGGAATGGTATGTACCAATATGAAGATTTCCACAATATATATCATTAAGATAAAAGAAATGGAAGAGAGAACTGTTTCTGGAGTCCTTTCATCTGTGTGAGTGGATCAGATGGGAAAATAGGGCTGTGAGTGTGAGTGTCTGCATTCTAATCTCTTTGCATAGGATACATGTGTAACAATTTCTATTTCATTTTGTCTATTTTCTATCAATTGTGTGAAATTCCTGTCTTGAAATCTACAGATTTTACTCGATTAATTCGTTTTGGGATCATTACATATTTGTAGACTGTTTTGTGTTCTCTAGAGCATTTTTTTAATTCTTATTTGATAATTTCTACAGTTCTCAAACATACTACACAGCCAGTGGAGATCCCCTTTATCCCCTCTAAATCCAGAAAATTGTATATGATTTGTGATTTTTTTCATTGAAAAGAAAGACCACTGCATTTGTAACTATTAAGTCCAAGAACTGGATGTCCTGGCAGAAAGAAATCTAAAGATGTGCTTGGGTCTTTCTCCAGGGCCAGAAAGGCCAGTGCTTCCTTTGAGAAAGAGAACTCTATTTCACATGCTCTAATCCCTTTGCATGATGCTCCATGAACAAAATCCCCAAAGTTGAACTGACTCTGTCTACTGAGTCTGGTCCATTTTTCTGATTAGCACAACCCAGGAGACAAAGAAAATATGGTTGGTCATCAGATAAGAGTCCGTCATTGTGGTCCTAGAAAAATACTCACTAGAATTCAGAACAAATTAAGAATCCTGAAAAGAGACACATTATACTCGATTTGTTCTTCCTCTGCTTCAGCTCAGCCTCAAAGCCCTAAGTGACAGTTTCCCAGTTGACATCATTTACATGGAACACCCTAGAACATTTATTTCAGAAGTTAAGGAATTCCCCAGAGGCAAGCAGTCCTGATGGGAAGACAAAGCAGCCGGGCAGGGCAGGGCGCTGGTGTCCAACACCCTTCAGAGAACTAGCAGACAAAGACTCAAAGCCCGAGACCACAGAGGCATTTTCTGAATTAGTGCTGGAAGTCATGACTGCAAATTACATGTTAGCACTTTCCTTCTGGATTGTACTTTTACGAATGGCTATGAAACATTACAACAGTAACCCTGTATCACCAAGAAGCCTTGTGAAAGATGCTATTAGCCCACTCAGCAGACAGTTGTCTTAATTAGAAACATAACATCCAGCTCAGCTGAGATTTTGGAAATCACAGTGGCAGCAAGCAGCCCAGCATAGAAGATAGCCATCCTAGGTAGTTTATTATACCTTTCCTGATAGAAAGGGGGTCCTGGCACAGGTAATATATTGGATAATAAAAAATAATAGTAACAACAAGCGCTTATGTTGTTCTTCCCACAGGACAGACTCTGTTCTAAGTGCTGTTATGTAATGCTCATTTAATCTGACAACAGCTCTATAATCCCTGTCCCTGTTATTGCCACATGACAAGCCAGAGAGATGGAGCCACATGGCAAAGGCACACTGGTCAATGTGTGAAGATAACTGGCACTGGAACTCTAGCAGGATGGCTCCAGGAATTTCATCCTAACCACTCTGCTATACTACCTTTCTAAAACTTCAATGGGGCTCCATCAAGGCTCCCCTCCCTCCTCATTTCAGAGCACGTACAATGAGCACTGATTGTGATTTTACCTATTGCCTCAATCGCTTTATAAAAAGTAGAAAGATCACAGGCAGATGTTAGAATTAGAACTCTGACATTTTCTCAGCCACTCGCTCGTGGTGGGACCTGGAAATGGGAATCTATTATCTTTGACTGAAGTTTCCTCATCCGGAAAGTGAGAACACACTCACCATACAGGGTGTCAGAATTAAACGAGATGTTTGTAATGGTGCTCAATGTGTACTGTCTTACCTCTTCCTTTTTTCATTATCTCCTGTCTACTCCTTTAAAATAGAGATTTTGTTTATTTCTTTTTTTGTTTAGAGAGAGTGTATGAGCAGGGGGAGGTATGGAGGGAGAGAAAGACTCCCCAGCTGACTCCCTACTGAGCATGGAGCCCAACAATGGACACAGGGCTTGATCCCAAAACCTTGTGATCATGACTTGAGCCCAAACCAAGAGTCAGATGCTTAAACAACTGAGTCACTTAGGCACCTCCCTCAACACCCTGTCTGCTCTTAGAATAGCAATGATAAGAGATCTTATTTTTCAACAGCACCAGGCATTCCTTGGCTTATACCTATAGCATTTCAGTCTCGGTCTCCATGGTCACATGATATTGCCTCCTGTGTGGCTCTGTCTTCACGGGATGTTTCTCTTTTCTTTAAATGGAGCATCCGGATGGCTCAGTGTTTGCCTTCTGCTCAGGCCATGATCCCAGGGTCCTGGTATTGAGCCCAGTGTTTGGCTACCTGCTTAGCCAGGGAGTCTGCTTCTCTCACCCCTTTTGCCCCTCCCCACCTCTCCCAAATAAATAATTAAAATCTCTCTTAAAAAATCATATTGGGGCACCTGGGTGGCTCAGTGGGTTAAAGCCTCTGCTTCGGCTCATGTCATGATCTCAGGGTCCTGGGATCGAGCCCCACATCAGACTCTCTGCTCAGCAGGGAGCCTGTTTTCCCCCTCTCTCTCTCTGCCTGCCTGTCTGCTTACCTGTGATCTATCTCTCTGTCAAATAGATAAATAAAATTTTTAAAAAATCATATTGGATTAAGACCCATCCTAATGATCTCATCTAAATTTGATCACATATGCAAAGACCTTATTTTCAAATAAGGTAACTTTCATAAGTTCTAGGGGTCAAGAATTCAAAATACTTTTTGGATGACACAATTCAACCCATAGAGGGATATAAACATGACAAATACAGAGTAGCATAGCAATGCTCCAGGACAAATAGAGAGAACTGAGGCACATGCTTGGAACTTTCGGTAGTTTTGCTTCTTTCAGTCAGGAAACATGAATCAGCAAACAACATATTCCATGGGGAAGGTAACAGGGGATTTTAAGGACAGAAATATTAAGGAAAACCCTTTATCATATAAACAGAGTGAGTAAACTTGCTCCCTTAATGTCTAGTAAATACTATTCTCACTCCATCTCATTTAATCCCTCCAACACCCCTAAGAGGTTATAAGTAAGAGAAGTAAATTCACACTCATTAATGATTAAGCAACTTGTTCAAGATGAGCCCACTGGTAAATTTCAGGTCTGGAATATGAACCCAACTTTGTCTGGATTCAGAGCCAGAGAGCTTGGAGAGCCACTAAAAGGAAAATCTATCACAGCTTTTCAATGCTGTCTACATATAAGGGATTAAGATTATTATAATACAATTGTGGGCACATCATTATTATTGCTGCATGGAAATGGCAACTACTAGATGTAGATAAACTCACCAAGAGAGTTCAAGATCATCACTCAATCGACCTGATTTCTCTAGCCATCTTCCATCTTCTTCTCCTAACCTCAGATCCCATCTTATCTCATCCAGATGGTTCAGTCCCTGAGGTTTTTGTGCAGCTATAGACCACTGAGATTTCCATAAACTGGCCACAGGGAGAAGTACTAAGATGTTATTCAGTGTCTGAATCTACCACATCTAAGTTGACAACCTCACAGTCCTTAACCTGCTCTGTGACTTAGGCAAGTGACCTAATATCATTGAGTTTCTATTTCCCCATTTGTAAAATAAGTATAATTATGCCTAGTCATTGGGTTACAGTGAAGATTAAATTAAATGTGGCAATACCTGAAAAACACCTGGAATAGCACCTGATACCTAGTGCATAGTCAACTATTTATATCTGATATGATAACTTTCTTACCTCCATAAGCCAATAGGCTCTCCTCTATTTTAGCTCATTGTGCTAGACTCCTGTAATCTGATCCAAATGGAGGGGTGGAATGAAAGAGCACTGGAAACAGAACACAAACACAATGGGATTTTGCCCAAGGGCAGTCATACTTCAAACCAGGTGGTGAAGGGAACAAGAACACACAGAGGTCATTAGTTTCCTCAGGCAGCTGTAACAAAATGCTACAGAACAGGCAAGTTAAAACAACAGAAATATATTGTTTCACAGTTCTGGAGGCTGGAAGCCTAAAATCAAGGAGTTTGCAGGGCCATGTTCTCTCTGAAAGCCCTAGGAGACAATCCATTCTTGCTTCCTCCAGTTTCTAATAGCCTCAGGAGCAGTTCCCCAGCCAGTAAATGCATCACTCCAGTGTCTGCTTCCATCCTCACATAACCTTCTCCTGGTGTCCCTGTGTCTTCATATGGCTGTCTTCTTCATAAGGACACCAGTCATATTGGATTAGAGGCCCACATTACTCCAGTACAATCTCATTTTAACTGACCACATCTACAATGACCCCATTTCCAAATAAGATAACATTCTGAGGTCCTGGGGGTTAAGAATTGAACATATATTTTGTGGGGGACACAATTCAGCCCATAACAGATCATGCAGACCAAACTCCAAGATAATGACTTTCCATTTCTCCCCTCCAGGGCCCAGGCTACGGTCTGACTGATGAGACCTTTGAACCCTCAGATTCAAGAGACTTCTTGCATGCATCTCTTTCCAACTCTGCATTCAAACAACACTGGTCATTTGAAACCAGCCACGGTGGGAGTATTCACACTGTGAAGATCAGCAAACACTTCTCAGAGAGCCTACTGTTCAACCTTACCCGTCCACAGCTACGGGGGAGTCCCTCAGTTCCTGTGCCATAGAAAAGAGCCAGAACCCATGGGTTTCAGATTAGAGTAGATAGAACTGAGGAGGACTTTCATGTGGGCAATGAGAAAGTCAGTTTACTTCTCCTAGGAAGTGTGTAATAAAGGTCAGAATGTTTCCATGCTACCCCATAGGCCAATGATAAAGATTGAAGGAGATAATGGGTGGAGATACAATATTTTCTTTGCAAACATAGGATTACCATGTTGCATTTTTCTTGCAGGTACTTGTTTTATTCACCTTGAAGAATACAAATAAGCCTAAGACATGCCACATGGTGGCTACCCACTATCTGTTAAATTAAAATCCTAATCAGAAAAAGCAGGTTTTCTGCACCTTGCCTCAATTTAACCTCAGTAAAAGCATAAGTAAGTCTAGGATTCTGGCCAACTGCTAAGCCAGAATGACATCTAGAAAGACCTTATCAACAATTTGCCTTGTCAACAATTCATACAGCAGTAGCCAGTGCTTTTTCATCTGTCTCCAATTGGAACCTGGAATGGAATATCAACCCCCAGCATTCTCTCCCTCATCCACCCACACTCTCAGCAACTTTGTGCCAGCTCTTGTTCTAAGGCTTTACTTGGACTGTGGCATTATGATATTAGTATTACAATGGGTCTTCCAGTCTTCTATCTGCTCCATTTACTCAATCGTCTTTCTATCCTGTGCCAGAGGTGCTGTTTCTCAACATACATCTGACCATTTCATCTTCTTACTTAAGACCTGAAAATTATTTCTGCCACCCTTAGATGCAACCTAAACTCACTGGTGTGGCATTCAAGGCTCTGGGGCTATTATTTAGTTTGAGTCTTTCATCTTCTTCTGTGAGCAGCCCTGATCCCACTACAGACAGGCAAGTGACCCAAGTCAAGCCAATCAGATTTCCCATCTCCTGGTCACTGTGATTGGTGATCCAGGAAGATCACATGATTCAAGCAAAGCCAATTAGTGTTCTCTGGGACTTATTATTTTCCAACAGAGTTCCTTTTATTTAAAGTCTTTAGGTGGGAAAGAAATAAACTTAATTATCTATGATCATGTTCCTTATCACATGAGGAAATTCCATCTTGGCAATAAGATGTCCTTAACCTTGGGACCAGTTTCCCTGGGACCATGCCCTGTTCTGCCCACACCCAAGCTCTGCCACATAAGCACACTCCCATTTCACTTCTCTGGTTGGGTTTCTGTGATGAAAAAGAATCCTGACTAGCAGGACAGCCCTTGGTACTCTGTTCTCAGCTTGTGTCTCCAGCCTCACCCATCTCCCTACCCCATGATCTATGCTGTCATATCACTCCTGGTCTCAGATCATGCCATGCTCTCCACACCTCCATCCCTTTGCACAATCTGATGTCTCCTCCTGGAATTCTTTTGTCTGAACAGCCACTTTTTTTCTATTTATTAGTTTTGTCTTTGTGTGTTTTTTGTCTGTCTTTCCCAGTGTAAATAAATTTTTAAAAAAATCAAGGTATAAATTAACTACTGTGTCCCTGCCACCTAGCCTGGGTTGAGAACATGGTGTACCCACAGTAAATAATTTTATGAAGAAATTAATGCATTTAACTTGAAGATGACAGGGAATGTGGTCATAATATAAAATCTCAGACTTTGAAGTCATAACTTTGCTAGACTTTGAACTTGCTGAGGATAGTCCCTGTATATTACCATTTCTAATGCTCAACTCCTGCACATAGTGCATAGTATGTGGTGGGTGTCTAATAAAACTGTGTGGACTGACTTAGTCTATAAGCTTTTGGGCCTGAACTGAGCCTCTAGGGTGCCTTGAACACTTGAGGGCACTCATTAAACTTCTGTTTGTATCTAGGTGGCAAATAGTCTAACTTTTCATCTCTAACTACCTTTTCACCTTTTTCAATGGAATAATAAATTACCTTATTTCTTGATAATAGTACCTTATATTTATTTTTATCTTACTAAATTCAATATGTTTTATGTCATTTAATTTTTATAAGAACATTACATTATAACTACTACAGTTTTCCCCTTTTTACGGATTAGGAAATTTAAGGTTCCAGCTGTTAAGCAATGTGCTCAGAAGTCTATGGCTATAAGTGTCAGAGCAGGACTGGAGTCCCATGGCCATTTGACAACATTCCTGTGTCCTTGGCCACTCCATCATCACCTTCACTTAGCTGAAACTGTGGAAGATGCCACAATCACATTAGGGACAGAGAGGTCAATGGGATACCACCCTAATCTTCAAAGAGCCGAGGACTCCTGGGAGAACAGATAATGAAGGTAGGTGTATAAAAGTAAAGTATAGGAAACATAAAGCTAATACCCACTGAGAGAAGACTGAGGGGACCAAAGAGATCAGAAAATGTCATTGAGACTGAATTCTAAAGATGAGTGACCAGAAAAGAAAGCTGAAATGAATAGAGAAAAGGGGACAAGGAGAGCACTCTCCAAAGGGAAATCAAATGGAAAGGTTGGAAACAGAACAGAACATGATAAGCAGAACTCAAAGAAATCAGCATTAGAGACAGAGAGTGGGGAGTGGGTAGGACCATATCATCAAGATACCAAAGGCATGGGCATCTCACCAGGAAGGGTGAGACTATGTTGAAGATTCATATATAGACCACTATAACTCAGCATCCTGGGCATGGGCTTTGGAATCAGATGAATCTGAGCTGATGCAAGGGAGCCAAAAGTAAGGGCTTACATATTTCTTTACTATGATCTAAGAGAAGAGAAGTGAAACAGGAAGGTGGGCCAAAAAAATACTTTGTCAAGTTGGCTTCCACTAGGTACAACTGATTGTCTGAATATAAAATGAGCTCTGCACAGCCTGACCAGGGGAATCAAGTGGGGGGATAGAATCAATCCATCTGATTACATCTCCCATGGTTCAAAGGTTTAAGACACACAGTATTAATTCCCCACTTCTTCTGAGCTATGCCCAGGTGACTAAGGGTCCTGCTGATTCAATACCACAGAGGCCTCAGGACAGGAGGCAACAGGTGCAATGCACAGGGTGCCCAGGTGAGGTACTGGCAGATCCCACCTGCCAAAAGTTGGTGGAACTCCTGCTGAGCTAGTTGCTATAGGAACCCTTGAACAAAAACTCAGGTGAGCACTAGAGGATCTAAAGAGGTAAACTCATCAAATGCAGACTTGCCTATCACTTATTGGCTGTTGTATCTTATGTGCTGGCTAAAGACAACTCAATGCCTCAGTTTTCTCTGATGAAATGGGAATAATAATGTATCCCATAAGAATATTCAATGATTGTGTAGCCTATTAGGATTGTGCTTGGTATCTAGAAAATGCTCAGTAAATGGCAGCTATCTTTATTAATTATTACTGTCCCCACCATCAACAATAACAATTTTATTAAACAACATTTCTCTGAGATTTCTACTTTGAACACTGTGGGTTTTAACCTAATATTTTATACAGAAGCAAGCAAGAGTAATGTTGATTTTTTTTAAATAAAAAGCAGCACTTTATTTTAAAACTTTTTAATCTCTGTCCCTGGAATCAAATTGATCTTTCTCTCTAGAAACCTAACTAGAAAATATCATTTGAGTGAGGGCCCAGAGGCTATGGGTCCCAGTTTCCTCCTTGCACTCAAGCTGTGTGTTCTTGGGCAATTACATTTGCTCCAGCCCACTAACCGCACTGATTCTGGGCAGGCCCTGGGCCTTACCCCAGGGATCACAGACTGATCTGGCTCAGCCATCTGAGAGCTCACAGTCTAACAGACAGACACAGATCCTAAACCATATGACTGTAATATCAGTCAATATAGTCTTTACAAGCATTACAGAATGCCAAGAGGCAAACAAAGAATCACACAGGGCCTCTGGGAAATTGGTTTACTCATTGGTCAAAAGAATGCACGAGTGTGTCCCAAAATGTAGATCATAGACCTTTAGTAAAATTCAGATGAGTTCGGTGGTACACGGACATTAAAATTATATCGAATAGTGTAATGAGAAAGTTTTCTCTTTGAAATCCTTCTGTTTCATTCAAGAGAGATTCATAATCTGCAGGTTGCTAATCTTCATTTTTTTAATTAAAAAAAAGGACCGACCAATGGCTCATAGCTTATTTTGGCTGACATGGTTTCCGTGTATAATTGTACAACATTATTTCATTTAATCATATTTTATGTACTTTCTACAACTTTTATGGAAGCACTACTAACTGAAGACTTTATTTATAAATATATATATTTAATTTTTAAAATGTAAGTTTATTTAAAAACACATTATGTAAAAATAGTATGGATGGTATGTAATTGTAAGGAAATAACTTTTTCGTTACCTGATTCAATATGAAGTAATCACTCCTAGGAATAACATACAAGTATAGCAAAAATCATGAAAGAGGAATCAAAATGCATGAAGTTTGGGAAATACTGGAATAAATGATCTACAAAAGCTTCTACTTTTTAAATATCCTATTATTTATTACACAAATATCCTATAGAAAACATTGTTCAGGAGAGTCTTTACAGGTAACTGATTCAGCTAAGATGACTTAGCTGTTTCATCCTTCTGTGGCTTGGAATAAAGATATGATGCATAGAGCTAAGGCAGCTATTTTGAACCAGGCAGTAGTCTTGATGATGAATGTCAAGGTTGGAGCAGAAAGGAGCAAGGGGCACAGATGAATACAGAACCACTAAGGTAGTCTTGGGCTAGCTATTACTAGACTTCTTTGGTATGAAACTTTGATATGATATTTTTTTGTTGTGTATCTGACTATTAGTTTTGAATTTCTGTTACATGTGGCTGGACCTAATCTTAAGTGATGCAGAATTTAGTTCTTGCAAGAGAGGTACTACAAGAAATAGAATCTAAAACATGGCATTGGATAAGCCACTAGAAGCAAAAATTAAGGATATTTCATTTCTATTTCTGATGCTTCATTATTGGTATATAGAAATACAACAGATCTTTGTACATTTATTTTGTATCCTGAAACTTTACTGAATTCATTTATCAAAAGATATTACAGGTTAGAAATCTGGTGTCCCATGCAATGTGATAGCAAAGCATTTGGCCAACTTATTGCCTACTGGTAGTTGGAACACAGGCTGCACACTCACTGAGGCTGTAACACTTAAAATAGAAAAAAAAAAGGAAATTTCAAGAATATTAGTGTACTAATTATCTATTGTTACATAACAGTTACCCCCAAAACTTAGCAACTTAAAACATCAACCATTTATTATCACATAGTGTTTGTGGGTTAGGAACCCAAGCACAGTTGGGCTGGGTCCATTTGGATCAAGGATTCTTTCAGGGTTGCAGTCAAGATATCATCTAGGGCTTCAGTATCATTGGAAGGCTCAGTTGAGATCCACTACATTTCCCAGTCTATCTTGCATCTAGGTAACACAAAGTGACAAAGTTCTTTTCAATGAGATGTAAGCTTAAACAATGTGGAGAGCCTCTGGGAAAACTCCTTAAGGAGAAATGACTCACCTTGAAGGGACATCCCTTTTCTTCATCACCTTGTTTCTCTCCTGATGCCTGATATATGGTTTTGATGGCTAGAGGTCCAAACATGAGGTAACCTGGAGGACATAAACTAGTACTTGAATAATGAAGTACTTGACAATGAGGGAGCCTAGGTCTCTGATGACCACAGAGAGAGAAAATTCTATTTTATCTAAGTTGCTAGTATTTTAGGTGTTTACTGCTGAACTGATGCAAGCATCCAGTTCATGCCCACTTCTATAAGAGAGAACTCTTAGAAGAGTGCCTGGCACACAACAAATGCATAATAGCTACAAAGAATTGTTACTACTCTAATTCCATACATTGATGTACCAATTTGGCCATCCCAACAACCTTAGGACACATGGACTTTGTACCATCTTCACTTTACATATGTGAATTCTGAGGCACATTAACCTCCATCAACCAAAATAACTAAGTAGAGATTCAATCCAGGCATTTAGGCAGCAGAATTCTTGCTCTTAAGCATTGCCCTCCAATGCCTCCTAATCAAGTTGAGTTGTCACTGTATTCACAAAGTACATGCCCATAGATCATTCTGTACTTTCTTATGAACCACTGTGATGTTCATTCTAGTCTGGGGATCTTTCAACATGTTGATTGGACTGTAAAGTGTTAATGAAATATGAATTATAGAAATATGGTTCCTGCTGCGGTGGACAACAACTTTCTGTACACATTCTGATTTCCATTCTGGTAAAACAGGGACTCATCTTTCATTTTGAGCAGAGTCGGCTGCAGGGAGCTGACCTCTCCCCACCCCAACCCTGCTTTGGCATTCACAGACCAGAGGTAGGAAAATACAGCATATGGGTGCTGCTACTAATCTAATTAGGTGTCAGGGTGGAGGCCATGTTAACATTGTTGTAAGAGAAGGGGAAAAGCACAGTCCAAACAGATAATGGTCAATATTGCTATGACTCTGATTATGTGTGGGATTGTTCTAAGCACTTCACAGAAACCACTAATCACTTAATCTTCTCAACCAGGGGTATCATTTATCCCCATTTTACAAATGAAGAAATTAAAGGAGAGGTAAGTTAAGTAGCTTGCCCAAGGTCACACAGCCAGGATGCCAATCAAAGCATTCAGTCTCTAGAGAACATGTGCTTCATTACCAGTTCCTCTGAACCAAAGTTTTCAAGTCAGCAAGGAAAGAGGAAATGAATGACCAAATTAATGAATAAGTAAATTACTGAATGGATAAATTTACAGATAAATGAACTGAATACATGAATAAATAGATACCACCACTTTTGTGAGAACTACATTGGATTTGTTAGTTCTCCTTAATATTTATCTTGAGAATGTATTTTCCAAGAAATTTTTGAATCTGTGTCTTATCAAAATAAGGGAAGGTAGGCTGTTATTGGTATGTCTGTAGGTACAGTACAGAAGGGTAATCCAGGGTAGGAGAAAGGGGGGAAGCCATCAACACAGCTTCATTTTTTTCCCTCTAGGCCCAGTCTGCTGTTTCCCATTTCTCAGAAGCCAAATCACCTGTCAGTTACCTCCAAAACAGATTACATTTTCCTCCTCCCAAATGCCATTATAATGAGATTCATTTGAGTTTCATAAAACAACACAAGGTGGAAGTGTGTCATCATCATCCATACTTCATCATTCATTTTTATTCATTAATTAATTTGTTCAAGATTTATTAAGTCCCACTATATGCCAGGTTCTGTGCTGGCCCCAGTCCTGGTCTGAGAGGAGAAGAAAGTCATTGTCCTAACTTTGATTCCCCCAAAACACAGTTCTGAGAATAAGAAAGGGATGCAAGGGATTTATCTGTAGGTAACCCCAGAACAACTGGTAGAGGAATAGAGAAGTGAGACTGGGCAGAGAAGGAAGGTAATATAGGCTGTGTTATCTTGCTGGTAAATGCTGGGATAAGCCCTGCATGAGAACTTGGGGATGTGTTACAGAACTTTCAAGAGATCCTACCCAGGGCTGATAAATTTGGGCTACTTATTACCTTACTCTCATTCATCTTTAGTTGAGGTGAGGGTGCTCCCAGGGACCCTAACCCTCTTAAGCTTCTGGTTTCAAAGCCTGTAGATGCAGAAAAACCACTCAGACAGAAATTTGCAGGTGCTTGTAGAATGCTATGGGCATGCACTAGAATCATGGGTGCCAACAGGATATAGGTAGGGCACTATAACATCTGCTACATAGGGGCATGTAGATGATTGATCAAAGCAGGAACTGGAATGAAGGCATGATCTAGGGACTCTGAGAGCAGACAGGGGGGAATAATAACTTCTCTACTGCACTTCCCTGATGACCCCCCATCACACACACACACACACACACACACACACACACACACACACACACACACCAGCTTCAAGGCTGATTAAACACCTTTCCTGGTTTCTTTCACAGCTCACAAGCATTCCTTATTAGAGCACTTAAAATAACTAATGTTTTCCTCTTTATGATAACAAACGACCTTTTGAGACCCCAAGCCTGGAAAAGATCATGATTTCACTTCTTCTGATATCTGAATTAGCATAAAAACATTCCTATGCCATAAATACACATAGGTAAGTTCACAAGCCAGTTGTGATTTTTCTGATGTTGATAAAATAGTTGTGTACATGTAAAATACCAAATTATTTCCTAACAATTTCCTGACACTCCCTTGTTGGTGGCCAGGCACATAATTGGTCTGCTTACTAGGCAGTCTCTACCCTCCTTCCAAGACTTAAGCATCATGGCAGTAAGGGGGAGGCTTATTATCTACTTTAAAATCATCACTATTCTCAAGGTCTAATAACACCAGACAAAAAGTAGAAAGTATTCAAAATGGCTGGATGGGTGGATGGATGGATGGATGGAGAAATGAGTTAGTTGTATTTGGATAGAGAGAAGTCCCAGGACATGTCAGAGTTTTCAAGGAAGTGAACTCTAAAACCAATCTTAGAGGATGACTAGTGAATCTTCAGGCAGATATCAGGGTGGGAAACAAGGATATCTTGACACTTCTCCAGGTATTATGAGCTACCATTTAATTTAATGTAGCTCTGTTCTCAGGTTGGAATACATCAAGTCCCTGGGGTTAGAGCCTCTCAGGTCCTTCTAGTCAGCTTGACATGGAAAGACCTCATGGGTGGTCTCTGAAGTTGTCAGCAGCTTTGACCACTGCCACAAATAATTTATTCCTTTTGCTTGGGTTTTTGCTACTGAGAGGGACAGGCTAATTGGGTCTTCCTAGCAATTCACATCAGCTAGAAGCTTCCTGCTAAGATCCCTCTTCCTCTCTTCCAACCTCTCTCAGTGCCAAGGCACAAAGTGGAGGAACATTTATAAAGCACACGCCTGCTGAGAATACCCTCTAGTGATTGTTTTCCCCAATCCAAGCATTCCCTGCCAGCTACTTCAAAGGCTTTTGAAGTCACTGCTAATTTAAAAGCAATAATAAGATTGACACTGAAATGCTTCCCAGCTGGTTTTTCTGGGCAATAACGCTCACCAGTTTCTTTACAACCTGCTTTCTGTTACAATTTGAGGTTTGCAAAACATGACTTTCAAAACACATTCAAACAGAGCAGAACAAGTTTCTAAAACAAAGAAATAACACGGTCCTAGCATGGATATAAACATGTTCTTCTCCATTCAGGACATATTTCTCAATAATGAACCTCGGTGAATGCAGGTTTTAGAGTCAGTGAATCCTAGGTTCAAAACCAATTCTTCCATTGATTAATTGCATAAGTTATTTAACCTCCCTGAAAGTCTGTTTCCAAAATTAAGGCATGAAAGCACTTCTCTTGAAAACTGGCCAGAAAAATACAAGCCATGGGGTTGGAAAATGCAGGTGTAGGGTGCAGATCAGACCTGAGGTCAAATCTCGGCTCTGCCACTTTTTAGATGGTACCTTAGGCTTCATCAATTCTTCCAGTCCTTCTGAGGATCAGGTTCTTTCCCCTATCAAATGGAAATAAGATGTAGTTCATATGGTAGATACAAGGATTAAATTTTACGACCTATAAAGCATTGCTGAGTAAATGTTCGATAAAATGGTAGGCTTTGTAGATGGAGAGATGAACAAAGGAAAAATATGCAAGATGCTGGTGTGTGACATTGCTCAGCCTGCTCAGCAAGCGCCACCAACTAAAAAAAACAACAAAAACTGTTGTCATTGGAGTATCAGCTATAGCTTCATAATCGGTCACCCAAAGCTTAGTGATTGATTTTATTACTGCTTTTATTAGTTTTGTGCTGTTTTGCTGTAAACATTTTATCAATATTTAAGCCCAGGCTTAAAATAATAAGTTAAGTATGGCTCCTGATGAAACACTTCACCTGCAGTTCTTCTGATCTAGGATGGCCTCAATTTCAATGGTTTGTCTCCATTCCATGTGGTTTCTCATCCTCTGGCAGGCTAGCCTCAGCTTGTTTATATAAGGGCTGGGCAAGGTCCCAAAAGAGAGCGAGTAAAAGCTCAGAACTGGCACTTCATAACTTCTGCCCCATTCATTGGCCAAAGCACATCACCAGTCCAGTTCAGATCCAAAGACCAGGAGAAAAAGTGCGCCTTTTGATGGAAGAAGTTGTAAAATTACATGCCAATATGGTGGAAAGCATGCCCATTTTTAAGTCTCCCTCAATGCCCCAAAATAAATTATAGTGGACATTTTACAATGAATTTATCATGAGAATTCATATGCTCTGTCTTTAGGCATAGGGTCAGAAACAACCTTTCAGAAATGATCAGTTACAAGATTTTCCTTTTGAAAAATTTTGTTAAACAGGTAGTTTGCATCATACATCCTTGAGAGAATTAACCTGGCTTTATTCACATGCTATCAGTAAGGTATTTCACTATCTGATGGTACCTTCCCAGTCCCGGAATTGCCTCCCATGGTGAGTGAAAATCTACAGATTATACTTATGTGTAGCAGCTTCAATGCTCTTACCAAAGCTAGGAGAGGATAATGGACAGGATAAAGCTCCTGAATGCCATCTTTGTCACAGTCCCATCAGACCATCCAATTCAGGGTGGGTAGCTTTGCTAAGGACCTGGAATTTGTTGGAGGTACAAAAAAAGGTAGAGCCAGTGGCTTCAGGGATAGGAAAGGATCAGAATATAAATCATTTCCCATCTTAATCCTAGCAAAGGTAGAAATTTCAGCTTACTCAAGGCAGAGAGAAGATGGTTCTGAAAGTCTGGTCTCATTTCCAAAGTTTTATTGAGATTGTATTTTTTAAGAACACAGAATTTAAAATTAGAACGTGGTGTTAATCCCAGTTCTACTATTTACTTACTCTGAGACCTTGGATAAATTACTTACCACTCCTGACTTCCATTCTTCCAAGCTCTAATATGGAGACAACAATATTTAATTTATAATGATGCTATGAGGACTATATTAAGGAAATACCATAAAGGGCCTAACATAAGGTAGGCTTTCAACAAATGTTTAGTCTGCATTCTATTATTCCAGCAGCTTCCCAAAATTCAACATTAGTAGGACAAATCAGAGTGAGATCTTTGAACAATGAATTTGCATATCTTCTTGCTGGGATAGTAAAGCTGTGTGCTAACTAGAGAGAGTGGAGAAGAAAGTGACCCAAAATGAGGTTTCAAAGAACTGGAATCATAAAAATGCCACCTCTACCTTCCAACCTATTTATCCCCATCTGTGACTTCTTATTCCTCAATTTTTTTCTTCTAAGCTTCTCTGGGTGGTCAGCTTAGCCAGAATTACTTATACAACCATGAAGCCAGAGAATAATGGAACACTTGGGATTCTGAAGGCTTCTGCTTCTGTATATAGCTATTTAGGATAGAGAGAAGAGTCAAAATTACCTCTAATGCAGACAAGATCTTAGAAGCTGGTCTATCAGAGGCCCAGCCTCAGTCATCCAGGGCAGAATTTACACTTATTAAGGCTACTGGAGTATCTTTTAGTACCTCTATGGAGGACAACCTCAGATGTAGATATATCTAATACTTATAATGATTCTAAAATAAAAGTATTGTATAGTTAAGATGAGATTTGGCTAAAAGTAAGCGAGACCCAAACACTAAGAGTGCCTTAATATTCCTCTCTTATCATAAATTCTAAGTCGGAAAGTAGGAAAATATGTTGACTTTGCTCCAAAAATTTTTCAAGAATGCAAGCTCCTCTAGGTATGACTTCCATTTTCAAGGTCTCCTAATGGTCCAAAATGACTGCTTTAGCTCCAGTCATTTCACTTGCATTCTGCTCAGTGAGAACAAGAAAGGCAAAAAGTAAGGTCAGGGACACCTGGGTGGCTCAGTCTTTAAGCATCTGGATTCGGCTCAGGTCATGATTCCAGAGTTCCAGGATCAAGCCCCACTTCGGCTCTGGGCTCCGCGGGAAGCCTGCTTCTCCCTCTCTCACTCTCCCTGCTTGCATTCCCTCTCCAGCTGTGTTTCTCTCTGTCAAATAAATAAATGAAATCTCTTTTTTAAAAAATAAAGTCAAAGAATATACACCCAGCTGTCTTAAAAAAAAAAAAAGTTCTTAGTAGGAACCTATATGCCATGTTAGTATATTTCTCCTTCGACAATACCTGGTCAAAAACTGTGAGAGTCGCTGGAAAATATAGACTCTGAGTGGTGATTATTCCTAAGAAGGAAGGAGAGAATGAATATTAGGGAAAAAAAAAAAAACTACCAGTCTATGCCATTGATATTAAAACACCTTTATACAGAAAAGAAAGCCTCAGAGATATTGTCACTTGCTCAGATGGTAAATAATAACCCAGATTTGAACTCAAGATTGTGTAAGTTTACACATCCCATTTTTTCTACTAAATTATATTGTCAAATTCCATTATTTCTAGAGGAATCAAGATCATCTCATTAATGAGTAGGTTAATGCAGTGGAGTTCCAGAAATGCTCCCTCCCAGACTTTGTACTTCCTCCTTCCACTGCAGTACAATAAGGATTATAATTAAGGATTATTATTCTACTGTTGGTGAAGCCATTTACTAGCCGAATGATTCCAGAGAAAATCACAAAAACTCATTGCCTTTGAGTTTCCTCATCTATAAAATTGATATAATAATACTTAACTTACTAAAATAAAAATCCAAGGCTTTAATATATGTAAAAGCAATATACAAACAAAAGAGCACTCTAAATAGATACTAACACATCGTTTTTTTTATATAAGGCATTGTGTGTGTTATTTTATTTAAGCGTGTTCTCAGAAGTGGGGAAAATTTACTTCTGTTGGGTCAATTTTTAAAGACTTCATGGAAGCAGTGGTATTTTTATTTATTTGGAAGTTAGGTACTGGAGAGGAAAGTGTTCCAGGCAGATACCAGGCACAATATAGGGACATTGAACAGGCAAAACATGGTGTTTGAGGAAGAGTAAGAAATGAAAGGAGAATGAACCTTTGCTGAAGGACAATTATCCTTGCAATTATGTGGCCACAGTGTGGATAACCTTCATTCTCAAGGCCACATTATGGTCATGGTATTGGATGGCTCCTTTAGCTGCCCTGAACCATTGTCTTGTCTCAGGGGTCTTGCAGGAGGAGAAAAGGCAGGCAGAGTTTGGCAAAGGTTGTGGTAACTCTGGATGGTGATTTTGGAGCCGATTTCCATAAGATCTAAGAGATGGGCCAGTGAGAGATACAATAAAGAGGAAAGAGGACATCTCACTCTATTTCCAAATCAGCAAAGACCAGGATTATACAGTAGATGCTTCTAAACCAGCTCATATCCTGAAGATCCCCAAATTTAGATATTATTATTCTTTTATCCTAAATATATCAATAAAAATTCAGGAGAATCCTTGTGTTTCCTTAGCAACATGATAGTAGAAGGGGCAGTGGTATCACCATTCACAGTAGCTGGAAACAGACAGAGTACTACCTGGGGCATGCGAGAGGGATAAGCAACAGGTAGGAGCAGGCAGGGTGGTCCCAGAAGCCAAAGGATAAGATCATAAGAGTCACAGTGGGTTTTCTAATGCTGAATTTCCCAAATGAATCCTCGGTCTCCTTTCTCCTTTAGCTTAAAGCTAAGATTCATAGTTCAGTCAAATACATATCTATACTTCTTTCCTAGGGCATAGGAAAGTCTCCTGGTTATGTGAAACTTGAGGCTATGCAATTAAGAAACCCTCTTTGAGAAATAAAATACAAACTTAGAATTATCAAATTAATTTTGAAGCCCTGGAAGAGATCTTGGAGAAGAGATTAAAGAAATGAAGGGAAAAATAGTTAAAGAGAACATCAATGAATCTTGGAACACTGAAAAATAAAATAATGTAGTAGTAGTAGTAGTAATAATAATAATAATAATAATAATAATAATAATAATAATAAAAGAGAACACCAATCAATAAGAAAATATTAACTGGGACCTATGTGGGCCTTTGTTCTAGAATCGTCAACCACCATGTGACAATATATTCATCACTTCCTTCTGTGAGACTCAGCTTTCCTCCAGGAAAATGAAGGTGCCTCCCACCCCATCAGTTAGGCTCATGGAGGGAAACAAATGACTCATTCAAGACAGGTCAGAGCAGAAGGATTTAGTAGATGAGAGTTAGGTAAGGGCAAAGCATAATAGGTGCTGGTAGAGCACCCAGGGTTTGCACAGCAGACAACTGCCCCCACTGTCATGGACATATTCCAGGTTCAATTTCCAGCTCTGCCATTTATTATCTGGGTGATCCTTTTACTCTGTCTTTGCTAGATAAAATAATACATTCCCAAAATTGTGGTAAGAGATATACCAGTGAATATATATATATATATATTGAAAATGCTTAAAAGAATGCCTGGCAAATAGTAAACACATAAACCAGTCAAAGAGCATCATCACTGGCCTCCTTGACTGGAGGCCAATTCCCTTCAGATCCATCTTTGCTGGCTTCAGACCCTGTGGTGATGACAGCCTTTGACTTCAGTGTGTCATGCTTGGTCTTTCTTTCAAATACTGGTTCCTACTAAGGTTTTATAATCTGATAATATTAAATGATCCACCTTCCCTGAAGTTAGCATTTACCTTTTTGCTTTTGAGCCTTTGCATACACCATTCCCTCTTCCTGGCCTGCACTCTTTTTTTCTTCTTTTTTTTTTTATATTTTTATTTATGTCACAGATAGAGACAGCGAGAACACACAGGTGGGATTAGGGGCAGAGGGAAAGGGAGAAGCAGACTCCCTGGGGAGCAGGGAAACTTGACAAGGGACTCGATCCCAGCATCGGGGGAACATGACCTAAGCCAAAGGCAACCGACTGAGCCACCCAGGCACCCAAACACTTTTAATCTTTCAATATCAAACTCAAACACTGCATCCTTTGTAAGTCAGTCCCAATTCCCCTGTTCTCACCCCAGACATGACCAGTGTTCCACTGCCCCAGAATATTCTACATCCTCTACTATAGATTGTCAGAAGGTGACCACTTACCCCTGTCCCTCTCCCTGTTCTAGATTCTGAGCCCATATCATTTACCCTCTAGACCTAACCCACATCTTGCCATATGATGAAGAGATGCTAAGGATTGATGAAAGGTGAATCAGGAAGCAAATAAAGCAAGAAAAGAAAGGAATAAAGGGAGGGAGGAGAAGGTTGGGTCAACTTTTCCTGCTGTGGACCTGGATTTCCAGGGCTACAGAGCTAGTTCACATTACCCATCGATACAAAGATTCTCCCTTCTTAGAAACAGATTTTGTTTCCAAAAGTCTGTAAAAACTGTTCTGGTTGTTGGGGCTAAACCCTCATACTCCCCTTCACTGGTTGTATTGTATGGTGATGGAAGTCAGGAGAAGTCCTTCTGAATAGCAACTGAGCTCCTCAGATTGGCTTCCCTAACATGGTGGGTAGAGAGGCTGGGGAAGAATACAAGATGGGAGCACTCTCTGGATCAACAAATATGCGTCCATTTCATTTGCCTAATGGATGACACCTTCTCCCGGATTTTGTGAACTGAGATGACCCAGTGCTGAAACAAAGGTCAGAATCAGTAGCCACCACTTCCCTATCACAGCAGTGAGATTAGGACTGCTGGCACCATCATTCTATGGAAGCACTTGAAGGGTCTAGATCCCGTAGTCAACAGCTAGTGAGAGGTTGCCACAAAAAGTGACTCATGCATGGCCTTACCTCCAGAACCCATGAATGTGACCTCACTAGGAACAAGTGTCTTTGAAAATGTAACTAAATGGAGGATCTTGAGATAAGGAGGTCTCTGGAACTATTTGGGTGGGCCCTAAATCAAGTGACAAGTGTCCGTGTAAGAGACAGAGAGAAGACACACAGAGGGGAAGGCAAAGTGAGAATGGATCAGAGAGAGAAGTGCCCTCAAGCCGAGGAATGCCAACAGCCAGAAGCAGGAGAGACAAGGCAGGAGTTTTCCCCTAGCACCTCCAGAGGGAGTACAGACCCAGTGGCTCCTTGATTTCAGACTTCCAGCCTCTAGAACTGTGAGAGAGTAAGTTTCTGTTGTTTGAAGCCACGAAGCTTATAGTCATTTGTTTTAACAGCCTCAGGAAACAAATACGGTGTTGAAGCCAGGATTCAAACCCAAGTCGGCCTGGCCCTGTTCTGTAACCTGGGACAGATTATCTACATTTCAGAGACTTTGTTTCCTCAACTGTAAAAGGGAGTTATAGCAAAGATTAAGTCAGGTAATGTGCTCAGTGTTAATACCTGGCACATTGCTTAGGAGGGAGACCTCAGTCCTACCTCAGTGGAAATTTATGGAGCCGGTAGGGCATAGAAGGAAATGAAACTCAGAAAGCCTCAGAGCTTGAATTCAGGAGCCAATGCTTTCTGCCATTTCCTGGCTGTGTGACTTCAGTCAATCTCCTTAACCTCTCTGAGCCTGAGTTTCCTCATTAGTAAAACGGAGATGGTACCTTCTTCCCAGGACTGTTCTAGAGAGCAAATAAGATCAAGCAGAAACAGCATAATAAGGATGAAGACAGTTGGTTTTCATTTCTCCCTTCTTGGTTGCTCAGAATTAGAAACATAAGCCAGTTTCTCTGCCTAGGATAGCTCAGATATGCATAAGGCAAGGTATGCCTACATTGTTTTCAAATATTCAGTGAAAAATCTAGTTCTTCCAACCTCAGAAGGGGGCCATATTGAGTCCACACTAGGCTAGAAATACAGAGTTGAATACAGATGAGCAGAACTCATTCCACCAACTTAAAATTCTCTCAGAATTCATGATTTGAGCACTCTGAACTGAACTTGAACCCTTTGGCATTCGAATTGGCTTATACAGTTTTGATTGCAAGAAAAGAGAATTTTAAAAAGTCATTAAACAAGGTGAAAAGCCTTATTGGACACGAATTGGCTCTTAAAGAATATTACAATGATATAAAGCTCAAATGGGTCAGAAATTTATGAAAGTAATTTCCCTTAAATATAACATGATTTTAAATATTCAAGGGAGAATGCTTTGCAAAATGTACTTGGTGTTTTAAAACATCAGAAGAACTGAAAGAGTTTTTGCACATTCCAAAGATATTGTGCTGGATGTCAACAGCTACATCAGAACTCGGAGCTCTACTGGGCCTCAGCCTGTGCACTGAGCCACCTTGCACAACCCTGTTGGTCTCAGGGAAAAACCACACTAAGCAACCCTTGCCCACCCAACCCAAGAGGCCACTTAAAAACTGGCCATTGGACACAGAATTTGGACCCCCAGTTGGTACTGGATACACTATATTGGAACTGCCTATCAAATAGAATGTGAACTTCTTAAGAGTAAACAAGAGGCCTTTTTCACTGTTATATTTTCCAACACTTAACACAATGAGGCAGTCAGTAAGTTTGGATGCAGCCAAAACCACACCAAGTTATAAAAATCCCATCCTTTTAAAAAACAAAAAAAAAAAAAAAAAAAAAAAAAAAAAAAAAATCCCATCCTTTTATCTTGCTTGATTGTTGTGAGCACATGTTGGATCCAGGGTATCATGTAATCTTCAAAGCAACCCTAAGGGATACATATCTAATATTATTCTCAAATGTATAAATTATTGGAATGGTGAATACCAAGGTTGAATCATCTGCCGAAGCCCACACAGCAGGGAAGTGGTAGAGCTGGGAGGGATATAGGCAATGTGCTCAGTGTTAATACCTGAGGGAAGGAGCCCCAGTTTTCCTGGCTCTGAAGCTGATTCATTTCCTATTCCTGTGTCCCACCTTCCTATGAGATGCTGATTTCTTTGCACAGCATAAGGAGACTCAAAAGAGTCCTCAGTGATGCTAGTGAAACCTGAGTCCTAGGTTGAAAATAGTTCAGCAGGCCAGTGAAGGGATTTGGGGACAAATCCCAAAGGGGTGTTTAATACTTTCAAGTGCTCCTATAGGCAACTCTCCTCTGATCCAACACTTCAAAGTCCACCTCCTCCCCTAGCTCTATAATTCAGAAAGGCACGTCCACACGCCGGGGACATAGTACTTACAGTTTCAGAAACCATGGTCCTTCCTTGATATGGGTCATTTCAGTGTTACTGTAGAGAAACACTGCCAGTATCCACCTCATCTATAAACCAAGTCGGTCCTCACAATGCCCTGAGCTAAGTGTATTGTGTTTGTAAGGGGCTGGGACGGAGTTAGAGAGGGAATAAATCAAAGGAGGACCCAAGGGATGGCAAGTGGCCAAGAATCAGAGAACTTGTAACCTAAAAAGCACCAAAGATCATTTGGTCTAACATCTTCAATTTATAGACAGTGAACATGAGACTCAGAGACATTCATTAATAATTGCAACTACCACCCACACTTCATCCACTGTGATGTTTGGATTCATTTAATCCCTATAAAAAATCTAAACAATAGGTGATATCTCAAAACTAAAACTAATGCTCAGAAAGACTAGATGATTTACTCAAGGTCACAGAGCTAATAACTGGCATAAGCACTTAAGCAGGCAAGATTTCTATCCTTAGACAACGGTTCTTTATAGTTACTGAGCATGTTGAAGCCCCTGAGGGGCTGACATTAAAAAAGAAATCAAGGAGTGAGGAGAGGGGAGTCTAAAAGGACACTGAGAATAAAGAAGGGACTGAAGGCTGGGCTTGCTGGGATGTACATCCCCTGAAAACACATGCAGACTTGTATGTCGGTGTGCATTGCTAGAGAAGACGAAAGGTACCAAAGCTTCAACTTTAGCAGATTCCCACCTTCCTATTAAGGTCTGTTAAGTACACAGATGTGAGGGGGAGTGCAACTGGAGAATCTCTCCAAGTCATAGGCCGAGGCAGTGAAATAAAGGTACCAGTGTGTGTGTGTGTGTGTGTGTGTGTGTGTGTGTGTCCTTGCCTTTTCAGTACACAGTCTGTGATTTTTTCTTCTTCTAGGTGGAACTTTCATCACAGTTTTTAAAAAGTTCTGAGAAATTGGGGTGCCTGGGTGGCTCAGTTGGTTAAGCGACTGCCTTCGGCTCAGATCATGATCCCAGAGACCCGGGATCGAGCCCCGCATCGGGCTCCCTGCTCCTCCACAGGAAGCTTGCTTCTCCCTCTCTCACTCCCCCTGCTTGTGTTCCCTCTCTGGCTGTGTTTCTCTCTGTCAAATAAATAAAATCTTAAAAAAAAAAGTTCTGATAAATTATCTGAGAAAAGAATGGAAAAAGAAATTACAAAGAGAAATATAGCTGCCATGAAGTTGAGAAGACATCCCTGCGCATTTGTTGTGTGTGGCAAGTAGATGGGATGAAGGAAACACGGTTTGGCTCTCATTACACACTTTTGGTGCTTTTGTTGATATTATGAAATAATCAATCCACCCATGAGCTTCCTTCCCCTTGAAATTAAAAGTTAACTAACAACATCTCTGCCATCTTTTCCTTCTTGTTAAGACAAGTCTAACATGAAGACATCAGCGTGACAGAGTTTGAAAGCTAATTATAGCCTCCTAGGTACTGCTCCTCCACTCATTTTTGGTGATACTGGTAAGCCAACCCTCGCTCTGAGATTATTGTTCATCTATAAAATGGAGACAGATGATAACCATACCTGCTGGCTTTCTTTCCTCACTTCAGCCACAGGATTTTGACATGCTCTATTCCTTCAGCCTGGATTACTCTTCCCACGCTTCTCTTATCATACAGTTTCCCAGACATGTCTTGGGACCCTCGTTGATTCATACAAGTTGTCCTTTTGCATTCATTACTGTAGCTGCTTGATGGCATCTCTCACCTATAAAAACTGAAAGTTCCCCCAAGGTAAGGGGGTCTTGTCTGCTTTTGCTTGTCATTATTAGTTTAGGGCCCATGTTCTGTGCCCTTCATGGAGTGGGCACTCAAAGATGTACTACTGAGTCTCTTTCAAATGGTTGCCTTAAGGATCAAAGGATTTAATGTGTCTAAAGCAGTTGTGTGAAACTCGTTTCCTTTTTTTCCTTTTCTTTTTAGCACCAAACAAATGCAAATTATGATCATTATCTTGGAGAGACCACGTATACAAACTCAGAAGCATATGAGGCAGGGCTCTGTTTTGCCATAAGCACTCCACTCTCTCCTCTCGTGTCTGTAGTCACATGTGGAACATTCTAGTTTTGTTTCTTTGACCTTGAGCAGATGAGGTGATCCAAGAGAGAGCATGTAAAACATTTGTTCATTGCCTGAGAAACCATGAGTGCTCAACTACTGCTAATTCTCTTTTTTCCATTTGGTTTATGGGATCATTGTAAAGAAAACTTCAGATATAGTGATAAAAAGTCTTTATAGAGGAAGTATCATTTGACATTACTATTATTTTCTGAGGACGTGCCAGATTCCCTTCCCCTGATTTCACATGACTTAACAGAAACCATTCACCTTCTTTAGCAAATAGGAAGACCTCTTCTCCATGCCCTGGTTACTTGTTCCACCTTCACTTCTCTCTGAGGTGGAGTCATTAACCTCATTGCTGGCAGTAGTCATTGGTCTACTGGATGAAGCTCATCTACAATAACCTCAGGCCCTGGAGATTTGGTCTCTCTCTTCCTTACCCACTCTGGGCCAGTCAGAAGAGTAATTTAAATTGGCTATCTGGACTATAGACTCAAATCTTACCAGGGTATGCTACCCCAAGGCCAAGAGAGGAGTTGGTAGTTAGCAAGACCATTTTTAATCTCACTATAACATATGTTCTTTTACATAGACTATCAATAATAGCATTTTGGTTCTCCAATTGCTAGTTCTCTTTCCTACTTCCCAACTATTTCAAAACTCAGCAAAGAGGGCTGCTACTTACGGACTTAATCTCAGATCAACACTGCCCCTAACCCTTGTATCTCATTCTCTAACACAATTCTGGGCACATGGTAAGCACTCACTTAATGAAGAGTTACCAAAGGCTTATCATGTGCTAGGCACTGTTCTAAGTGCTTCACATGTTTTGCTTTGTTCTGGCTTGCATTTAATCCTCATAATAATGCTTTGAGGCTTATTTTAGTATTATCATCCTCATTGTACAGAGCAGTAAATGGAGGAACAGAGAGTTTATATAACTTGCCCAAAGCCATACCACCAGTAAGTGGCAGGTGTGGGATTTGAGTCCTCTTAGCATGACTCCACTGAATGCATACTTGGCCACTAGAGCCTAAAGTGCTTGGTTGGAGGAGATATCTTCAAATGTCATTTGTCTTCAGTTGTAGTGCAAAGAATCTATAAAAGTGCTCAAGAAAAATAAATACTTGTTTTTCCTTAAAGGAAACACAAGGCTTTTATTTTTATATATTTTTGATGGGAGGGGCAAGTGGCAGGGACAGAGAGAGAGGGAGAGAGAGAATTCCAAGCAGGTTCCATGCCCAACACAGAGCCTGATGCAGGGTTCAATTTCATGACCTTGAGATCTTTTTTTTTTTTTTTTAAGATTTTATTTATTTGACAGAGAGAAACACAGCCAGAGAGGGAACACAAGCAGAGGGAGTGAGAGAGGGAGAAGCAGGCTTCCCACCGAGCAGGGAGCCTGATGTGGGACTCGATCCCGGGTCTCCGGGATCATGCCCTGAGCCGAAGGCAGTCGCTTAACCAACTGAGCCACCCAGGCACCCCATGACCTTGAGATCTTGACTTGAGTTGAAATCAAGAGTGAAATGTTCACCCAAGTGAGCCACCCAGGTGCCCCAAATGCTTGGTTTTTTTTGGAGAATCACAAATTTGATGACTCTGGAATTAAGGGTGAGAGTAGGGTATCTAGCTATTTAGTATACAATTAGTTATTTAGCCTAACATTATGAAAAATGAGGTAGATGACAGAATAATCCTGTTTTATACTCATTTATTTAAGTCACAGTAGAAATAATGAGAAGCCTTAAGGCAAGTATAAGTATCACCACATCCTAGAATAACTGAGACCAACAGAAATGGCTTGCCTGACAACACCCTTTGGCTCTGCTCCTCTCTGAGACTGAATGCTTTGAGTCTCACCCAAAGCTTGTCCTCACTTTACACACATCCATGATGAGAAGTCCAACAGGCCCCAAATGAGGGCCTGATCACGTTCACACAAGGCCACTTAATGTTGGTTCCATAGGTGATCAGATCAGTTGTCAGCCATGCTTTATCCCTTTGCCCTTTCAGGGACTTATCTCCCTGGGGCCCTTATTTTTACCAAACCTTGCTTAAATCAGTCTTTTATTTATTTTTTTTCAGATTTTATTTATTTATTTGGCAGAGAGAGATATCACAAATAGGCAGAGAGGCAATGGAGAAAGAGGGGGAAGCAGGCTCCCCGCTGAACAGAGAGCCCTATATGGGGCTCCATCCCACGACTCTGAGAAATGACCTGAGCTGAAGGCAGTGGCTTAAGCCTCTGAACTACCCAGGTGCCCCTCAAATCAGTCTTTTAAAAAAAAATCTAATGTAGTGGGCCTATTGTTTTACTGTAAATGTTTTAAAATTAACAGAGATCTAAAGCTTCTTAGGATTTCAAAATTAAAACCAGCTATTTACTGAGTACCTACAATATCCCAGGTATATAAAATAAATTCATCCTACTTAATCCTAATAATAATACTAATGTTATGTGAGTTTTATTCTAATTTAACAGGTGAGAAAACCAAATCTCTGGACAGCCAAGTGTCTTGCCTAAATTAACACAGCTACTGGCCAAAAAGGTGGGATTTGAACCTAAATCCTTTCCTGATATTATATTCCTTCAACAGTAAGCTTTGCTATTAAGATGAGCAGTGAATTGTGTTCTGGTTCAGTGACCAAGGGTAACCTTGCAGTTGCTAAAACAATACATGAGGCAATCACTTCACTTCAGACAAACCTTGTGAACCACAATGTTATCACTGCTTAGCATCTGGCTTGTTGGTTAAAAGATCAGTCGCATAACTTCATCACTAAGCCTCATCGTATATCCAGCTGCCTATTTTCCAAGAGTGAGGCTGTAGTCAACTCCACCTGATACTCAAGTCTCAGCACCAGTTGCTCTTCTTGTCATTAAACCCTTCTGGGTCTCACTGTCACCAAGTCTCATCAACTCAGGAGAGTATGGCCCTGGCTGATGGAGAGTTCCAGCTAATGAAGCATTGGCTGACTGAGAGCTGATTGCCCTCTGTAGACATGAAAAGCCCACAGACAGAGAAAATTAATACTCTTCAACATTGTTGGTGGGAGTGCAACAGTTTGGTCAAACTGAGCAAAATTACAAATATTCAACACTTTGACCCATGGAATTCCTCTTTCAGGAATTTACCTTATGGGTAACCCAAACAGGCATGGAATCATATATGTTTTAGCATTACTTGTAAGAACACATATTGGAAACAATTAAAATGTCCATCAATAGAGACAGTTTAAATAAAATGATAAATATCCACATCCTTTAATTAAGAACACTTGGGGCCAGTTTTGACTCAGAATAGACTCTTTTTTTATTTTACTAAAGTAATACTTAATGCTTTGAGTCTCATCCAAAATGAGATTTATGCCCTGAGATTGCCCTGAGCAATTCCCAATAACCTCATATATTCATCCTTCTGAAGGATACCCCATGAAACCAAGTGGAATTACCAAAACAATAAATATTTTCATATCGGCCCTATTCAGTTGTGCTGCTAGATAAGTGTGGGTGTCAAAATGTTGGGGTAAAATTAAGTTTTCAGGGCTTTGGGGATTTGGAAATTAGAGGTCAATTGTGATTCTTCAATGCTGGAATATTGTAAAACCAGCTAAAAATAAGTGGGGCAACTTGATTACCGATATGGGAAGTTCTCCAAGAAATATTGTAAAGTGAAAAATGTAATATGTCAGGCAGTGTATATAGGATGGTATCACCCCTGTCCTACACACAGGCACACAGGATTGAGATGCATAGAATATCTCTGCAAAAATACACAAGGAACCAATTTTGGGTTTTGTCTCTGGAAAGGACACTAGGGGATAGGAGTCAAAAAGAGACTCCCTTTTGCATTATTATACACTTTGGAATATTCTATAATTTATAGAAAGTGCTTGCATCACCAAATTAAATTAAATGCATACATTGAAATTCCCTTGACCACCTCCCTGAAAAGCTTTCCCCAAATACCCTCCACCTCATCATTCTCTGTCACATTCCCGTGGTTTGTTTCCTTCCTAGTACTTTCTACCAATCACAATTTCTTCTTCATCTGCTTCTCTTCGTATTGTTGGGATATCTCCGTGAAATGCAAATTTTTTATCCACCTCACTCCCAGTTGAAGCCAGGATCTAGACAGTGGGTGGTGCTGAGGAATTCTGAGGAATATGAATTCCACACCAGAGAACTGGCTGAGGTATGAAATTCAGGGTAAATTATGCAAGGTTGCATAGAAAAACCTGCCCTGGGTGTGCAGAAGAAGGTGGCCCACCTGGTTGTCCACAAAGGACACTTTTTGAATTAGTTTCCCATAGAGATGGAGTCTAGAAAGCTAACCACATTCTCACCTATGATCTCATTGTAACATGAACTTTGAACAGGTGTCTGGTATGGCTAACAGGTTCTGAACTCATCCCTTAATCTGTTTCTGTCCTCAAAGAAGGGAGTCTACACACCTGCACCTACCTACAAACCTCCCTGCAGCCCCTCAGCCATGAGGTCCATTCACAAAACCCTTGGCCCTGAATAACTCCTTACCTCCATGTGTACAATATGGGCAGTCTCCCTGCCCCTTCTGCTTCTGAGGCATCTATCCCAGAAGGTCCTTCCTGATTGTTGTCTTCTTAGCAGAACCTGATATTTCCTTTAAGACACAACTCAAAACACCATTTCCACCATGAAGTCCTCCTAAGTCCCTAAGAACTAACTAGTTGCTTCTTCCTCTCTTCCCCCAGACACTAGGGCAGGCAGCTCACTTGAGAAGCTAACCAGACCTGGCATTAAAGTCATCTGTTCCCATGCTAACATTCCCAGGAAAGTCTGAATCCTGGAGTATAAAAACCCTACTTGAATGGGACAATTCTGTCTTTATTTCCAGCACTTACACTGGAAATGGGCATCTTTTTAGAATATGACTTGCTTTAACTTTTATGTCAGGAAACAGAGGCAGATAATAAGAATATTCAAAAGCAATATTCCATGCTGTTAAAGAGAGTAAGTGCTTGGGAATTCCATTAAACCAAGTTTTGAATCTTGGCTCTGACACAATTCTGTAACCTTGGCTATTCTCTTAACCTCTCCTAGCCTGAATTTCTTTGACTCTACAACGGGCCAATAAGACTTACTTTGCAATAATGAGACAGAGATTAAACAACAGAAAAGTAATAAGAGCTGCTTAGCCAAGAATGTAGTTCATAGGGGTCATTCATTAGAAGCTACTCCTTTAGCTTCCTGTAGTATATGAAAGAAAGGATGGGTAAATAAATAAGCATCGATGGAAACATAATAATCTTAATATTTACTGTTACATCAAGTTCATAATTGGGTCAAACTTTTGGCCTCTTTCCCCTAATGGCAGGTCCAGAACCACTATTTAAAGTCATCAATGGATCCAGAAGAAGAGTGGGCAGCCTCTGCTTCCTTGCACAAAACAGTCATTCCCAGAGGTGCAGCACTGCTCCTTTGAGCCTGCAGATCAAAAATGAATCTTCTGAAATCCCATCCAGGCAAACTTAACATGTCAAGATTTCTCTGACTCATCAGGAACACAGCAAAGGGACAGTGACATCCTGTTCCAGATTTTGATTCTCTTTCCCACCAGAACCAGGTGAAAGTCCAAAGAAAAGTAAATAAAAAGCCCTGCCCCAAGGCAGCTTCTGTCAGTGTCTGGGAGGTCAGACCCAGAGCCTGTGGTCTGTGCCAGTTAGCCTTTGTGTCTATATTGGGTCACCTACTTGTCCCCTGACCTAACCCTGTGTCACTGTTCTGGTTTCAGTTGAGTCAGAGGGAATCAGCTCCTGTGCAAGTGAGAATCATGAAACAGTTGGAAGTCAGTTAAATGACCCTACACTTGTCTGCTCCTGCTTATTACCCACTCAAGAGTTGGCATGAGTTGCCACAGGCATCAAGCTCTGAGTTGCATTCTATTAAGTTAGATGTGCCTGATACACAGATACACTTCACAATATGGTTCTAGAACTCTCCTCAGTTGTGAAATTTGTGGCATGCCACTGAGCCTACTTTGTCACCAACATGCAATTCTAGCCTGACCTTCTTTGGAATCTCTCCCTGGGGGTGGAAGGGAGACATTATCCTTCTGGGGCTCCTATACATCATGGGCCACTTTTAAATCTTTGGAGATTCTAGACACTCTTATTTTCAGAGGCCACTTTCATACTTTATTTAAATAAAATAGGGGCGCCTGGGTGGCTCAGTTGGTTGGGCCTTCAGCTCAGGTCATGATCCTGGAGACCCGGGATCAAGCCCCACATTGGGTTTCCTGCTTGGCGGGAAGTCTGCTTCTCCCTCTCTCAGTCCCTCTGCTTGTGTTCCCTCTCTGGCTGTGTTTCTCTCTGTCAAATAAACAAATAAAAAATCTTAAAAAAAAATAAATTAAAATGTACCCACATCCCAATGTAGCTATATTATTTTATTTAAGAAAATACTAAGGATTATAAAACTACTTTTCAATTTGTTTTAGTATAAATTACTAGCTTTTCTCCTTTTTATTTAGACACACACACACATAAAACAGTTGTGTGCATACATACATATACATACATACATGGTCACACATGAATACACTATATAAGCATAAATATTTTATATTTGTGTGTATATGTTTGTGGGTGTTGAGTTGCACTAGGCCAGCTGACATCATGTAAAGTTTCATGACATTTAACTTAGCATTTATTCATTTTTTTATATTGAGGTTTTCTTTTTGCCCTTTGGAGTTGCTTTTTTTTTTCCAAATATCAGACATTTGTATTGAAGCCAATGAAGAACTCACAGGTCTAAAAATCTCTGATCCAAGTGTCTAATGAATGAACTGGGTCAGAGCACAGCCCCTTTTACCTGCTAAGTTGGAGGAAAGTACATTTTCATGGAGGTCTCTCCATTTGACTGTAAATCTCTCAGGACAGGGCCTCTGTTACGTATGCAACATCTATACATGCAGGAGGCGTCCACAGACTGGTGGCCTTAGAACACTGTCACCGAACTGAGGTTCACACAAAACATTCCTATTACATTCTGCATCTGAGATCATTTCCAGTTTTCACCCAATGGAAGCTACTAAAACAAAACAACACCAACCTTATTACCAGGGCCTTCTTTTCTCCTTCAACAAAAACTTCATCAACTCAAATCCCACATCATGGTAGACGTATACTATTCCTTTAAATAGGGCTGGAATATGAAGGTTGATGCAGAACTTTAAACTTTAGAATGTTATTTTCTGGGACTATGGCTCAGCCATGAAATTTTGCTCCAGGCAGATTTCAGCATACTAGGTTGGAGTTGGAAGTCGAGTGTTCCATGCGTTCATTTCACTTTAAAACCAGAAGCTTTTTTTATACTATAGTTTTGCACATAAAAACTGGACAAAGACTATTCTCCCACAAGATTTTCTCTCAAAACTGAGTCCAGTGGAGCAGTCTAGAATGCCCCACCTAGTCTCCTTTTTCATGAAAAGAAAACGGACTCTGTTAAAGAAGTATTATGTATTAGGCACTGTGCAGAGTGCTTTTCATGTATCTTACTGCCTTTCTAATCTTGGAACAACCTTGGCAAGAGTAGATAACATTGTTCCCATTTTACAGATAAGGAAGCTGGAGTTCAGAAAGGTTAAAACCTTGAGCAGATCAAACAGCAAAGACTCATCAAAGCCAATATTTGAAATCGATTCTCGACACTCTACAATCATACAAAGCTGACTCAAGTGTTGATTGAATAAAAAGGAGACATTAAATAGAAATATAGGCCATGTATCATACTTCCTGGTTGTATAAGTTCTGAAAGCATTCTCCCATGAAGAAAATGAGGCTGAAGCATGCAGTGAAGACACGTAGGAGGTCCGGTGTTCGGTGACCTCACTGTCTGCATTCCTTCTGGAGAGATTAATTCTGCTGATTGTCGTTGCAAGTCTTTCTCAAATTTCTCTCCCTCCCCACTCTCACCCTTATTTCTAGATTCTTTTTTAGGAATTCCTAGATTTTTACAATAGTCTTATGGTTGACCTCCTTGATTCCAGTACTTTCTCCTTCCTCAGCCTAATGTCTTTCTTATATCTCAATTTTGGATCGGTCTCCTTCAAATAGCCTATAGAGGCCCTCTCAGGTAGACACTGCTCAGATACCCCTTCAACAGAAGTCTTGCTATCCCAGCCTGAAAGTTCTGAGGGGAGATGCTCACATCCCTCAGACCCTTCAGGGATGCTTCAGTTGCAGAGATAACCCCCAATCGAGGCTGCATCCTTTCCGGGGAGCCCCACATCCAATGTCAGTTTAATGTGAGATTATAAAACGTGCCCGCCATCTTGGCCTAATTCAGAATGACTCTGTAGAGTCATTCTAGGTCCAGAGCCACTTTTTAGAGGTAAGATGAGGGTGTCAGATGAGATAGGCCAGCTCAACTTGCCCTCCTGCCCAGTCTTGATCCCTTCCTTTCCCTCACCCCAGGGAACTTAATAAACATAGAATATTAAACTTTTCTTCAGAGTCAGCTTACCAGAGAACCATCCTGTGATGCCTTAGCAGGGGGAGGGCAGAAGGGAGAGTTAAATTAAGTAGGTTCACTCATTCTAATCTGTGTTTGCTTCTTCTTCCAGCCCACCCATCCACCCCACTGCAGCCACTATTTCCAGCAATGTTTGAACATTTGACTAAAAACATCATCTGTCATGAGAACCTTACTTTATTCGCTTAGAAACAGTATTCATAAAGTCCAAGAAAGACCTTGTTCAAATGTATCCATAAATATAATTGACTCAACTGATTTTGCCTCCTCTGCCTGCCAGGTACCTGACTGAAACAGTTCAGCGGGGTCTGCCCAGCTCAGACACATCTGTGTGGACCTTTTGACACAGACAGTATAACAACAGCACACGTTGGTTTAAGAACCATCTAAAACTACATTGGGGAGTGAGACCCACATAAACCTATTTCACTAAACAAGGGACTCAAACAAGGTTATTCATTCCAAACTACCAAACATCAGCAGTGTGGTCTCACATTCATTTCTGATTACCACTCATAAAAATACTTAACCGGGTGCGGCAGAAAGGAAGTGTCCATTCTGGCCCAGATTGGATTATTCTTCCATTTTGCACTGACCAAGTTCAGTATCCTGCCTTTCTGTATCCTCATGCTTCCATGTCCCTCCTCCCAGTTTAGTTTCCTATTTTAGTTTATGAGTCATCTTAAACAATTGTGTTAGATAACTTGGTCCGTGCAGCGTTGGACAGACATCTGCCCATCATGGTCTTTTGGTCTGTTTGCAAGGCCTTGCAGCCCACAGACTGCATGTGTCTCTCTGATCCGAGCACTCTGTGTTCTGAGTGCTATCTTTGTGTTGTATGCCACACCTTTGGCTTCTACATACACAGTATATATGTTGAAGTAACTAACTGCCGGAGGTCTGAACTCATTATGAGTTCTCTAGAGAGAGAAACAGATGCCATGACACATTCTGAGTTTCAACATTTGTATCTCCTGGCTGCTTAACTGGGGATTAGCTTTGTCTGGAGACTCTGAAATTTGGGAACTCACCCTCATAATCATGCAAACTATATTGGTTTGCTTTTCCTGCTGATTATTCCAAAGCACCTCGACTGTTTTGGTTTTCTAATGTCTCGGCATGGACCTCTGCTCTTCAGACACTAAGATCCTTGTTATTCATTGTCCCATGTTTTTCTATTCAATTTAAATGTGATCCCATGGGAGCTCTTTAAGAGGCCCCAATAAATGACTACCTTCCTCCTTATTCAAGTTCCAAATCAATGGATAGATAAGAGAAAGGATGCAGGCAGGTGGGGCTAAAGTTTGAACAATATTAAGCTAATATTAGAGAATTAAGCTTATATTTACAGGCATTTGAACTTTCTAACACTGAGTCCCAGGATCAGTCAGCATTATCCACCAGTCATGCAGCATTGAGGCAAGTCAAACCTGAGTCTAGAGGGACTAAGTCACACACATGCCCTGACCTCTTCCAGCCCACCCCCCCCACCCCCGCCCCAGTTAGCCCCTAAGAGAAAAAAAAGCTTCTGTGAATGGCTAGATTCTCCCTCTAAACTCTACAATGAGGAGTTACTCCTTGCCTCTAGGAGAGTTCAGACATGATAAAGTAACTGATATTTCTCTCCATGGATTAAAAACATCAGGAATGGCTAATATTAGTCTCCATATTGTCCCTCCTATGTGACAGACACTATTTTTTTTAATCTTTTCAGTGTTCCAAGATTCATTGTTTATGCGCCACACCCAGTGCTCCATGCAACACCTGCCTTCAATATCCACCACCAGGCTTGCCCAAACCCCCACTCCCTCCCCTCCAAGACCCTCCATTTGTTTCTGAGTCCAAAGTTTGTCATGATTCGTCTCCCTCCCCGATTTACCCCACTTCTCATTTCCTTTCCTTCTGCTACTATCCTCTATATTACTCCTTATGATTCACAAGTAAGTGAGACCATGTGATACTTGACTTTCTCTGCTTGGCTCATTTCATTCAGCATAATCTCCTCCAATCAGATCCATGTTGCTACACAAGTTGGGTATTCATCCTTTCTGATGGAGGCATAATATTCCATTTTATATATGGACCATATCTTCTTTATCCATTCATCTGTTGAAGGGCACCTTGGCTCTTTCCACAGTTTGGCAAGTATGCCATTGTTGCTATGAACATTGGGGTACATATGGCCCTTCTTTTCACTACATCTGTATCTTTGGGGTAAATACCCAGTAGTGCAATTGCAGGGTCATATAGTAACTCTATTTTTATTTTTTTAATATTTTATTTATTTATTTGACAGAGAGAGAGAGAGATCACAAGTAGGCAGAGAGGCAGGCAGAGAGAGAGAAGGAAGAAGGTTCCCTGCTGAGCAGAGAGCCCAATGCGGGACCCTGAGATCATGACCTGAGCCAAAGGCAGAGGCTTTAACCTACTGAGCCACCCAGGTACCCTATTTTTAATTTTTAAAGGAACCTCCAGAGTTTTCCAAAGCAGCTGCACCAACTTGCATTCTCACCAACAGTGTAAGAGAGTTCCCCTTTCTCCACAGTCTCTCCAACACTTGTGCAAACCAGCAAAAGAAACAGTCAACAAAACAAAGAGGCAACCCACGGAATGGGAGAGGATATTGCAAATGACACTACAGAGAAGGGACTGATATCCAAGATCTATAAAGAACTCCTCAAACTCAACAACCAAAATAAAGATCACCACATTAAAAAATGGGCAGGAAACATGAAGAGGCATTTCTCCTTTGAAGACATATAAATGGCTAACAGACACATGAAAAAATGTTTGTCATCACTATTAGGGAAATTCAAATCAAAACCACATTGAGATACCACCTTACACCAGTCAGAATGGCCAAAATTAACAAGACAGGAGACAGGCACTATTCTAAGCCCATTACATTTTTTAACTAACTTAATTTTCATAATGACCCTGTTAGGTAGGGACTATTCCTAACCTCCATTTCAACAGCTGGCAAAACTGAGATGCAGAGGCTAATGAGCTTGTCTGGGGTCACTCTGACAGGAAGAAGAAAAGCCAGAATTTGAACACACAAAGTCAGATTCTAGACCCAAGAAAACCACTGAGCTGTGGTGGGTTCAAGATCTACTAGGCATGTAAAACTACTCTTTCTTAATACTTCCTTTATCTACAGTCCAACTCTGCCTACTCTTCAAGGCAAGGCATGAGCCCCAGTACCTCCAAAAGTCTTCCTAGTAAAGCTTTGGGACTTTATGAACAAACTTTGCCTTTAAGCCTACTCCTCACAGCCCAAACACTGTGGACTTTGTGCAAGTATGGACAGAAAGTAAGGGGCACAAGGGTGAAGATGAGAGATAAGGTCTGATTTTTCTGATCTATTATTAGATAATTTCAAGTGAGCGAAACAATGTGAAGAAAAACTAGCAAAACAAAGAGCCTGTATTGTATCTTGAAACGTAACTTTACAGTCCATATTTTTAGCACTTTGTGGTATTATTTGGAGTGCCTGCTCTGTGCTGGGCACTGTTCTATGTCCTGGGGAGAGAGGGCTGAAAACAAAACACCCAACCAATAAGCAAACCTTCCCAACCTCAGGGACTTTGCTGTCTAGTCAGGAGGCTAATATAACCAATCTGGCCAGGAGGCCAATTTAATTCTACAATCACACAAGCATGCTACAACACATTGGAGTGAAGTATTGGGAATAAAGCAGAAAGGTGCTCTTTGAATAAAGCACAGAGAAACAATCACGTCTAGGGGACATGATGTCAAGAAAATTTTCCCTGGGGAGCCATTTAGTCTCAAGTTGAAGGATGAGTAGTTACTCATAGCTAAAGATTGTTTAAAGTATCGGGCACATTCCAGGCACAGAGGCCTTGGGACAGGAGGCAGACTGGAAGCGTCAGGCAGCTCTGGTGGCTGGTGCCAAGTGGAGGCCGAATTAAATGAGGCTATAAAAGCATGGAGGCCATATGAGGGGCTTTGGGAGGTTTTGTTTCATGACTTGTCCATTCAACAGATATTTTTATAAAATCTACAAGGTGCTAGAATCTCTGCTGTGGACATTAGAAAGATGAATACGATAGAATCCCTCTCTCCCTTTCAATTTGTTGAGGGAATAAGTAAGTTGGGGGAAATGGATAAGGAGTAATTAAAATACATTTTATTATGGTGAGACAGGGCTTGTCTCAAGTACTACAAGAACACAAAATGGAAGGCTAACCACATGCACTAAAGAAAATAATGAAGGGTGGAAAGGAACCAACCAGTCTACTTGCAACAGAGGGAAGGACATATGCCCCAAAGATCACAATGGTCAGGAATCTCAGTTATGAGAAAACAGTTGTGAGTAACCTGTCAGGTGGATAAGAATTATGAGGAAAAGGGTATGCCATGCCATTCTGACGTGTTCAGACCTTATCTCACTGCATCTGTGTTTGGGCTGTTAACAACTAAATACCACAGACTGAGATTAGAAGCGCTGGATGGGCAGATTTGGAGACAGCAGTGGACAGGTAAGGAATTCAGGCCTGGGAATATTGATTTTGAAGCAAATGTGGAGATGCACACCACTTAAACATCCATTCTGATATCAAGGTCATTAGTGAGTATAAAGTAAATTTTAAAAAAATAGAGATTTTGTTGGTCAATTGAGGAGAGAACTTGAGATTCATCAGGAATGGAGGTTTATTTAAAAATGTGCATTTCTACAAAGAATATTCACAGTAGGTCTGATCCTGATTCTTAGTTCAACATGGCCCTTCCTACTAAAATTCCACTCCCGGAAGTTGAAGTTTTTACCATAGGGCACTATATTAACGCTTATTGTATTTCTTTCTAAAGAGTATTCAGTAGTTAATTCAGACAAACAAAATTGTAGTCAGCCTAGGACATGTGCCTTTGGAAAGATACCGGTCACCATTCACTGTGTTGCCATTGCTGGACACTTCTCTTTGGTTATAAGTCCCCAGAACACCTCTGTCATTAGCTAACGTGGAACTCAGAGATAAGCAGTGGGATGATGGGTATCTTAATCAGACAGCCTGTATATGGCTGTTTTTAGATGAGGAATATGACACTCACAGGAATTAAGTAACCTGCCCAGATCACAGAGCTGAAGTGACAGAGTCAGTTTCCAAAACCACAGGGCTTGGTTCAAAAACCCATGCTCTTCCACTTTCCCAAAGGAATCTTCCCAGTAGAATTTTTACTCTCTTATTTTTGAAAAAATTTGTTACCACTTTCCCAGTTTGAATCCCTCTGTGTGGTCCTATGTTTGGATGGGGCCTCCAAACAGGGCCACCTTCACGGGCTCCACTCCCCCAGGTCCAGCTCTCTGGCTAGTTTCCTACCCCTCCCATCCTCTGCACTGCCAAGCATACTGGCTTCTTATGGCTTCCATAACAAATCACCACAAACTTAGGGGCTTTAAATAGCACACATTTATTATCTTACGTTCTTCAGATTAGAGGCCCAGCACAGGTCTCTTTGGGTAACATCAAGGTCAGCAGGGCTGCAGTTCTTTCTGGAGACTCTAGGGGAGAATCTGCCTCCTTACTGTCAGCTCCCTCTGCCTTCTGGCAGGCTTCCTCCATCTCCAAAGCCAGCAAATCAGGTTGAGTGCTTCTCACACAGCCAGTCTCCTCCACTCTTAAGACCTTTGTGATTAGCAAGTTCAGTTCTACCTGCAACCTTCAATGGTACTTTGTTGTGTAACCTAGCATATTCACGGGTTCTGACATGGACCTTTCCAGGGGCTGCTATGCTGCAGACCACACTGAGTATCTGAGTATTTCCAGGTTCTCTGTCGGCTGAGGCTATGTTTGGGGATAGGGACCAGGAGATAGTCCTGATTAACTTATTAGACTAAAAAAAAAAAAAAAAAAGCTGGGAGAAGGGCTTTATAAGGCATATAGGATGATAGGATGGACAATGTAGACAGGAAAGAAGGAAGGATTTAGCCTAATAAGAAACCACTGAATTGTTGGGACCAACCACGTTCTTTTACAGTCTCTCCCCAGCCCTCTCAGGCCAATTTTGGCTCTCCTTCCAAGAAATTCCTGTTGGGTTTCTGAGTGTGATTTGGGGAAGGTGCCTGTTGCCACAGAACAGGGGATAGATTTACTGGTGGACATAAGAAGTGTCTCATATCTCATCAGATGCCTCAGGGGGAAGGTGGATGGATGAAGAGATCTCAGGTTGTCATCACAACCCGTTACCACCCTGTGCTGCTCCTTCCCACTCTCTAATACCCACGTGGTCGACCCTAAAATCTCACCCAATGTGTTTGTAACTGAACTCTGTTTAGGGGTCACCATGAGCACACATGCACTGTTCCTGTATGGAATTTTTCTTCCAGTACAAGTTTCCCTGTTTCCTTTTAACCCAATTTCACTCAACTATATGTGCTGTAGATTGGAGTGTGACTGGAGTCAAGCTGACTTACTGGATCCAGCCTCCACTGACACACCTCTGTCTGACCTTTAACCTCCCTGGGCCTTGGTCTCCTTATCTGTAAGTAGAAATAATAATACCTAACTCACACATTTATAATAAATATTAAATTAAATTCTCTATATATAATTGTTTAACGCAGAACCTGGCCCATATTTGGTGTCAGTGTCCTTTAGCTTCTGTTCTCATCCCCTACAATGCTTATGAGCTAATAATAATGACAAGAATAACTCAATTGCAACAAACACTGACTATTTGCTTTTGTGTGCCAGACACCACCTTGTGAGGTGCTTTACACGAATAATCGCAGTTTACATGTGCCACACAACCACCCAATAGGTGCTACTTGTTATATTCACTTAATAGATAAAGAAACTAAAACCCAGAGAGGCTAAATAACTTCTCCAGGGTCACAGGTGAAGGAAGGTGGAGGGGGGGTTGAAACCTAGATGAGTCAAACAATGAAGATGGCATTCTTAACCTACTTAGAAATAGTCTCGTGTATAGATATGACAAAGGAAAAAAAAAAGGACTTAAAAAAAAAAAAAACTTTAGCCTTTTCTGGCCTTCTGTCTATAATTAGCACTCCAACTTCTGGCCATCAACCATATCCTGCCCTCCCACCCCACCCCCAGGTCTTCTACCACCTGGATTCCAAAGCCCAGAAAAAGAGGAAGTGTGCTGGCCTGAGTAATCTGTATGGTCTCTAAGCATTCTCCCTTCAAAAGGCTGGAATTGCCAGGAAGCAATTAACACCTAAGTCACAATTTCTGGTATCTCTGTATCTGTTCTCTTGACTTGCCGACAGTTCCCTCAAACAAAGCGTTTGATTGTAGACATCTTGGTCATGAGGTTTTCAGGGTCTATATTCTGCTAGAAAGAGCAGCACTGGGCTAATGGACAGGGAAGATAATCCTTCCAGAATCCTGCCCAAACTCATTCTGGCAGAAGTCATGGGAGCATCTTCAACCTGGGAAAGAAAGCGTATAACTGATTATAACTAAGGTTGGCAGAGCAAGTAAGCCCCCATGACTTTGACCACCAAGGAGTCTTTGGCTTAGCTGCATATTAGAATAATCCAGGAATGTTTTAAAAATACTGATGCTTAGATCCCAATTCAGCAAACTGAATCAGAATCCTGAAGGGTGGTCACAGTCATCAGCAGTAGTTTTAAATCTCCCCAGATGATTCTAGTGTGTTGCTAGAATTAAAACCCAATAATGTGTCCTACTGACTCTTTCACAGATGAAGAAACTGAGGCCTAGAGGAGTCATCCTTGCCCAGAAGTGACAATTGCCACCATTCCAATTGTAACTTCACCTCACTAATGTGTAAGCAACCTCAGGAATCAGTAAATGATGGGGAAAAAATAAAGTTAAATATGAAAATTAGAGGAACCAAATTGACTTCTGTAAGGAGATGAATTTAGAAAATGCAACTACTCTAGAGCTGATTACATTTATATTCCCTTTATCTGCTCATTTCTCTGAATCATCACACCAGCCCCTAAACCATGATGGGCACCAAGCACAATCATGCCTCCTTCATCTCTGCATCCCTGCTTCCAGCACAGTGTTTGGCCCAGTGTGGTTGGTTACTGTTTCCCCCAAAAGAGATATGCTCACGCTCTAACCCTGGTATATAAGGTTGTGACCTTTTTTTGAAAATTGGGTCTTCACAGATGTAATTAGATTAAGATGAAATCACAATGGGTTAATGGGTGCATTAATCTAATATAACCTGTGTCTTCATAATAAGAGAAAACAGGGACACACAGTGGAATATCTTATAAAGGTGGAGGTAAAGATTGGAGTGATCTACCTAGAAATCAAAGAACATCAAGGACAGAAGGCCACCTCTGAAAACTAGGATGAAGCAATGCAGGAATCCTCCCTAGAGCTTTTGGAGGGAGGATGGCCCTATGAACACCTTGACTTGGATGCCTAACTTTCAGAACTAAGAAAATTAGAATGAAACAAAGAAATTTTTTTTTTATTGTTACTAAAATTTTTTTCCCAGTGTTCCAAGATTCATTCCCCATTCCCAGTGCTCCACGCTTTAGGTGTCCCCAGTACCCACCACCAGGCTCTCCCATCCCTCCACCCCCCTCCCTCCAAGTCCCTCAGTTTGTTTCTGTGTCCAAAGTCTCTGTTGTTTCGTTTCCCTCCCTAGATTACCCTACTTCCCATTTCCTTTCCTTCTCCCACTGTCCTCCAGTTTACCCCTCATGCATTGCAAGTAAGTGAAACCATGCGATACTTGACTTTCTCCTCTTGGCTTATTTCACTCAGCATAATCTCTTCCAGTCCAGTCCATGTTGCTACAAAAGTTGGATATTCATCCTTTCTGATGGAGGCATAGTATTCCATTGTATATACGTACCACATCTTCTTTATTCATTCATCTGTTGATGGGCACCTTGGCTCTTTCCACAG